>NW_025904451.1:0-28922 GCF_018835915.1 Vigna umbellata
TTTTTTATTAATAATTAGATAATATATTGACAATAGACCAAACTTGTTTAAGTTTTAAAAGATTGATGATTAAATATACAATTAAAGATTCATCAAAATTACAGTTCACATTATAGCAACCAAACCTAAATTTAATCTTAACTTCTTCCATTAATTTAATATCATATTAAAAGAATATAAAAATATTCATAAAATAGTTATTGTCTTGGTCAAAATTGCATTTAAATAATGCAGACAAATGGAAAATTTGACTACATAGTACCAATAAATTTTCAATTTAATACCAAATTAATTTCTAAAGTCAAACCAAACATTCAATACTGGCATCAACTATTTCAAGTTCCAGCAATTAACGGTAGTCCAAAGAATAACTCCATATTATATATATATATATATAAAATAACATTTATTTGTCTTTGAATTATATAAATATAACCGAGTCTTCTATAAACATTTTTTGAGTTTTAGTTATCTATCGTAAAAGAAAACTCTCTTTTCTTACATTTAATTAAGAAAATAAAATAAAATCTCTTTCCATTATTCTAAAATTGATAATTGATATAATTAATTAAATAAAAGATAAAATAAATGGAACAATGGACCTGTATTAAACATAAGAACTACAAAGTACAATCTCAAAGCGCAACGGAGTTATGATAAGTATTTAATTTAATTCTGAGTGCTTGCTAGGTACAACTTTGGACTATGTTCTCATTCGATATTAACATTGTTTTTTTAATAATATTGTAATATAATTTGACAAACAATAAACTTTTACACTCATCTAATATCATCTTTTACTATTTTTTTCACTTTTTCTTTTTTTCTTATAAATATCAAAGTCATTTTTTTATAATTATTTTATCTCCATGATTAATGTTGAATAAATGTTTTTTTTTTCAATTTTATTTTTCTCTTTTAATATTAAGAACAAGACGGTTGATTTTGTCTGGTCACATCTCAAGCAAGAAAACTTAAAAAATCTGATGCACAAACTTTTTGGTAAAGTTTGGTGGTTCAACGAAGACTAGGCCATAAAATGGACAAACTCAATCAAATGTGTTTCTCTTTCCGGTTAATAATAATAAAATAACTTTAATTTTTTTATTTTTATAATTATTGCATTAGTTTTGTGTGATAAATATTAAATGATTTAATATTTTCAAAATATTAAACCTTTTTAGTTTTCTTATTTGAAAAATAACATATATACTGACTATATAAAAGTTAATATTATAAAGAGATATTCATTTAGTTTTGTTTTCTGTTTTTCTATTTTAATTACAAAACTATACACTGTTTTCAGTTTACATTTTAAAATATTTGTATAGAAAAAGGATTAATATTTTCGTAATTATTTTGAGAACAAATATGCAAAACCAAAAACAAATTAAAAACACATGATTATTTTATAACTTAAAAAAATTAAAATAGAATTAAATGCTCGTGAAAGATTTTGTTATACTCTTCATATTTTGAATTAATTAAATATTAAAACAACGATAGTTTATATTAATAATTTTACCATCACATATAAGTTTAATTCAATATATTAATAATTTTACCATCTTATATAAATTTAATTCAATTTATTATTAAATGACATAAAAAAAATTAGTACTGCATTTGATGAGACGAGATTCTGATGAATGAATGATTTAGTATATCAATACTTTTAAATGAATAAATAAGAAAACAATATATTATTTTTTATAAATTAAGATCAGTGTGTCATTACATATTTTAAAAATATATAAATTAATTGTAACATGTAATTAAAAATATTTTTCTAAACTATAATCCATAAAAAATAAATGGTTTCAGCGCGTGGGCATGTAAAACAGCGGTTCCATAGAAAACCCACTTCCATAAATCACTTCAAAACTCTTTCTTTCCTTCATTCTCCATTTTCACTTCCCACCTTCACTTTTTGTGCTTCTCTCTCTCTCTCTCTCTCTCTCTCTCTCTCTCTCTCTCTCTCTCCACCACTATGTCCCGTCACCGCCGGCAAGCTTCCCAGGTCTTGCCACCGGAGATTTTCACTGGCACCGACGACCTCACCAACTTCTTTGACCTGAAAGAAGTTGGTGCTGATCAAGGTGGAGAAAACAAAACCACCCCCACCAACCACAAAAAGGAAGAGAAGAATTCCGTCACAACCCCTTCTCCGGCCAACACTTCCAAAAAGCTGCCGCCACCGCAGGGAAAGTCTGCCTGAGCAGTTAGGTGTGGTGTATGATCAAATGGAGTGTGAGAATCCATGACTCTGTTTATGCTTCATTTTGTTTCTAGTTACCTTTGAAGTTTAAAGTTTTTTTTTTTCCTTTTTTATTGCGGTTTCACTTTTTGTTTGAATTATAGTAATAATAAGCGAAAGGGTGGGAATCCATTGGCTTGGAATGTAGAGATACCAGTGCCTATGATAAAAATATATTGTTTATTATATTAGATTTTTATTAATGATTTTATGTTTTCACTCATTACATTAATACCGATCTTATCTAAAAGAATAATGGCAGTCTATATTTCTTTTGAAGTGTTAGATTTTAATTTGTTTTTTTTTAATTTAACTGTATTTTTAAAATTCAAGACTGTGTTACTTACTTTTTTTTTTTATCGATTGGCCTTATTTTTTTTATCTGATATTTATGTATGTTTTTGTAATACAAAAAATAAAAGACATATGAAATAAAAAAATTCATAACTATTTCATTAAAATCTACAAAATTTATTCTGTTCATAAATATGGTATACAAAATAGCCTTAAAATACGTAAGAAAGGAGCAAGTATTATAAAATAATCATTGATTTATTTGACATAGATTAAAAATCATAATTAGAATTTCGCTAGTACAGAAAATAATTTATTATGAAAGACACTAAAACTATATTTATTAGGATAGTATGATCTAATTATGGAATATTTTAATCAAACAATCATTTCCAAGTTATTAATGTCATAGAGTATGATGGAGATAGCTAAATTTTGGTGTGGAATATAAATCACAAATAAATTTGTTTTTTGGTTTTTGTAGGTATTGTTTGAATCCGGGAAAATCTTCATATTAATAAATATGAATATAAATAAAAGTAATGTTTAATTTTTTTAATTAAATATGAGATAGAGAAAGAAATTAATATGTACATATTTCTCCTCTTTCCATTTTAATACTTGGGATTAAATATGTTTTTAGTCCCTAAATTATTGGTCGTTTCTGGTTTTCGTCACTCTTTCAAAGTAAGGTACAACTTGGTCCTCATTCTTTTCGAAACGTTTGTTTTAGTCCTCGGAATTTTGATTTTAGTCCTCATTTGTTACTAAATGAGGACCAAATTTTTAAATAATGTTTAGTTTTCGAAGACTAAAACGAACGTTTCAAAAAGAATGAGGACCAAATTGTACCTTACTTTAAAATAGGGACGAAAACCAGAAACGACCAATAGTTTAGGGACTAAAAACATATTTAACCCTAATACTTGTCTTTGTCATCATGTATCCGATTAAATTGTTAAAATATTCAGTTTATTAAGTAATCTTAATATATATATATATATATATATATATATATATATATATATATATATATATATATATATATATATATATATATATATATATATATATATATATATATATAAATTTTAGTTTTATAATTTTTTTAGTTATAATTTTTTTCTCTTTTCTAATTATTTGACATAATGAAATCAATTCTAAAATATTTTCTCTTTTATAAAAATAGTATGTAAACTAAATTTTTGTTGTCTCATATTTGAATATTCTTTTTTTAATATTTTTGTTTATCATTTTTTTTCTAATATGAATGTAATACCCTGATTTCTGTGATGTCACGAATTATTAAAAATCAATAAAATTTAAAATTTATAGCATAGAAACATATTTAAAGAAAATTTTATCCAATTACATTATTTCGAGTAATAAAATAATGAAGAAAATACTTCAATTAGATAGTTTTAACTTTTAAAACAAAGACTTAACTGCTTAGTTGGCCTCTATGTTAAGTGGATTTTTTCAGTTTTAAAAGTGTATAGACTTGGTCTCAAAGTTATAAAACTTGTATGAATCAAGTCCCTTTCGTTAAATTGACATAAATGGAGTTAACTTCGTGCTGACATGGCTATAAAATCTGATATTTTTCTTCTCTCTCATATGTTCTTTCTGCAACGTCCAACTTTTTCTCTTTCTATATTAATGATTCTCAACATGTAAAACTCACCAATTATATGCTACAAAATAAATTTATCTAGATGTCTATGCGACCTGTGACATGGGGTTGAACAGTTAAACAAGCTTCAAATTTATGCATAAAAAATGGAAAAAAAAAACAAAAAATTTCTAGTTAAGAGAATGCACTTAGTAATTGCCTCTACAAGGCCCACTTTTTCTTCTTTTTTTTTTTGCTTAGCTGAAAATATGGGATAGCTTTCCCATATTGGTAATCCTCCGTTAATATTGGAATATAAGGTATCAAACATGTCAGACCTCGGGGAAAAATCAATTTGCCATGTATCTTCAAGCATATCCTCATAGTCATGAAACCTGGTAGAGGAAACCAATATGATTAATTATTCACAAACATGCTAACAACGTTGAAATAATTTCTTGAATCCACTAACTAAGTTCCTCTTTGTCCTCATATGAATGAACTACTGCAACGACATCAAGTTCTTCTTCCTATAGGCAGGACACCAGATAATTAAAGAGAGAATCCAAGTTTGGAAGCAAGTAAACACCAAAGAGGAGCAACAAGTCTATAAATCTTCTAATTCCCAGCAATACCAATATAAACATAGCAAAAGTATTTTTAATAGCAAATTAGTCTCCAATTTTTCACTATTTTTTATCAAATGAATTCTTCAATTTTCACTGATTATTTTTCTAAAAGAGGATTTCCCATAATCCCTACATTTTGTAACCAAATCACCCATTTCCTCCATCACTTTCCCTTGCAATTATCGTTCAAGGAGACTCATTACATATTGAAATCATCAATTCTTTCAATCAAGAATTCTTCTTCATTCATTTTTTTGTTTTTGTTCCGCTAACCTCCACCAAATCCCCAAGCCAAACCTTCATCATTTACAGCCACCTCCACAGGAAGAAAACTAAATAAGAAATCAGTTTCTCAAGCAAAAAAAAAGACATAAAAATTTGAAATCAGAAAACCTAGTTTCCCAAATCAAATCAAGATTAAATCACAGCTCGAGGTTCTACTCCATTTTCGATCTTCATGAACTCAACACCTATAGTCACGAACACGCCACCGCTATAACATCACCACTGCCCATTTACAAGTCGTCGCCGTGGCAGTACTTGTGAGGGCAGGATTCAAAGAACCTGTGCCGACATGGATGACGTTGCGACCTCAGTTACAGGGTTGGATAAGCCCCTTGAACTTTTGGAAAGCATTAATATGGAAGAGAGAGAAAAAGCTGGACATAGTAGAGGAGAGAAGAGAAAAAGTACTGATTCATTTGCCACGTCAACATGGAGTTAACATCGTTGCTGCTAACTTAACGAATAAGACTTCATTCACACAATTTTTACAACTTTGGGACCCAATCTATACACTTTTAAACCGGGTACTAAATTGAAAAAAATCACTTAACATAGGGACCAAGTAAGCATTTAAGCCTAAAACAAAATAGCTTTAAATGAATTCCAAAGTTATTCCCCATTCTCTCTCGAGTCCATCACGCCTCTGAAACATTATATACTCACGTATAACACATTATACGATCATCGCTGATAATTTCATTCACAAACACACAAACACAAACTTGTATGTGTTAAGTTACCTATAAAATAATCTTAACAACAATATACATACATATTAATTATATTAACCATAATCAAACACACAACAAGATACATATCTTCTGATTATATGAACCATAATCAAACAAACAACAAGATACATACCTTCTGATTATATCAATCATAATCAAACACCTCATACATAGTAGTAATAACAATATGATTCCTAATCCTCTGACATAAACAATTCAATCATAATGAATTACTCGATCATCGATCCCCGTTCCTTGAACTTCAATCATCGATCCTTGATCTCTAACCCTTGATGTCATCATTGACATCTTACACATAGACCCTTGGTCTATCCACTCATTAGCACCCAAGCTAACTACTTTCTATAACCATTATAGTAACATCACTATCAACATAACATAACTTGAAGCATCTCAAGTACCATGATAATCATCATAAATACACTACCATCATGACTATCGCAATCATGAACAACACCATGAGTATCACCATACCATAATACCATAGTAGAAAGAGTCCATCTCACTCTTGTACCCTACCTCACCAACTGTAGCCGCTCCTACAACCTAACTGTAGCCGCTCCTACAACCTAACTGTAGCCGCTCCTACAACCCAACTATAGCCTCCCCTACAGATCATCTCCTTCCAATGCACACAAGGAAAAGGAAGCACCTATCCGCAGATAGAACCAAGATTTACGAGGTACAACAAGTAGACTTATCCTTCATTCTCATGGTCATCAATCATATACTCAGGTACATCCCAACACTCACCCATGCTCCACTCTCAACTATAAGTCAAATTGACCCTAAACATAAGCATTAACCTCAGTCTCTGCCACAACTCATCAAGCTTGGTCCACATCTATTCTTCAAAAAATTATCCATTTTCACCAAAATGCAGTGTGATAATCGATTATAACTTAAGAGTGATAATCTATTATCTTGGTGAAATTTACACAGAAACATCACGTAGAAAGGGATAATCGATTATCAACCCAAATAATCGATTATTCCCGAATCCACACACACACACACACATATATAGTTCATAGGCGAAGCTTTGAGCTCCTTATATATCTTTCTTTTTTATGATGAACAAAAGAATGATTTTATAGTTTCTTGCACAACAAATGACATAACAATTGCTTTATCTTGACTATGTTTATTCTCGATATATGAATTCATTATTTTTAAATGAATCATGCTTAAAATAGATTGAATATGTCATTTATGGTTGAAATAATCGAGTAAACGTAGTATATAATCTGTTAGATTTTACCAGATCACTTAATAAGCTTAACAGGGGCAAACTGTTCTATAGTAATCGATTATACATGATATATAACCGATTAAAATAGAAAGTTATCCAAAATATTTTCATAAGTGAGTTAGTCTGTTTACAATGGAAATTGGATAGACAAATTACTTAATTATAGGATTAATTAAATTAGTTTACTTTGTCTAATCCTTTGCATTTAAAGTCCGATATGTTATAATTGTCAATTGAATTAATAATTGGCTTATGTGCTTATATAATCTATTATATGCTCAGGATAATATGTTACAACAGAAACAAAAGCTTAACAAATTACATAAAAATCCTAATCAATTATAATGCGTCAGAATTCAAAAAATCATATATATATATATGTGTGTGTGTGTGTGTGTGTGTGTGTGTCTTGAGACCTGTTTCAAAACAAGAATTTGCTATCACTTTTAGTAACTAACATTTTCATTGAGTTTTGATTACAAGAGTGTTCAAGAAGTGATCTTGGAGAATCAAGGGTTCATTTGTTGATTACCTATCAAGATTCTTTTAAGAAATTGTGCTAAAGCTGTTTTGATTTGATCTGCACTAAAGGAGTGTGACTTGGAGATCATATTCATCATAAAAAATTTGTGATTGTGTACCTGTGCGGGTTTGTCAATGGTTGAGAGTTGTGATTGTTTTCGGTTATTGTAAGAGAGCGATGTTATTCATCTCTTGTATTACTATATTGATTTTGAGTGGTGAGAGGAGTGCATTGAGAGGGATATCTCTATATTTCTGTAAACGTAATCAATTATAGTGGAACCCCTTCAACTAAGGTTATTGAAGGAGGACTAGATGTAGGCTTCGGATTAGCCGATCCAGTATAGATTGTTTGTGTTGATCTTTCTCTACTCTTTCTCTCTTGTTGTTGATTTATCACTTTTTGTTTATTGATTTCAAGAAAGCCAAATAACTTATAAAGATTTTGAAAAGATCATTTTACAAGGGCTAATCCTATTCACCCCTATTGGCTTGAGATATAAAACATCTATTTTCTTTTATATATATATATATATATATATATATTACAAAAATTATTAATGAATTTATCATGAGTTAGTAATTTAAATATATTAACGGATTTTATCAACGAATTTTCAAATTTCACTTACTAACAGTTTTATCGATGAATTTATTATTGTCGATAAAGAAACAACCTTATTATATGAGGAGGACTTAGTTCCTAAAATGTTAGACCAACTAAAGTTATAACATTATGCCATAATATACCATGATGTGATAAGTGTCGAATCTTTGAGTCATATTCAACAAACAAATGTTCTAGAAGTAGATTCATAATGTCATTAATAATTACATATCATTAGACGATTTTGAGCTATGCTTGATGTGAACTAATTTTTTAAAAATTTTAATTATGTTGTGTTTTTATTTTATGTATATTAGCTTATCTTATTTTGTGATTATGATTTCATCTGTTAATTAATGCTACACATAAAGAGATAAGAGTGTAAATGGAAGTACTCGACAATGAGAAAGAAAACCAATATTTGTTTTTTTAGAAATTTTATAGACTTTTGTATTTATATTCCTATACATTTATTTTTAAATTTATTTTGAAAAAAATTATTTAAACATATATTTATAGAAATTATCAGCAAACCTGAGATACATACTTAGATGATGTTATTCCAGTAAGAGGTATTGCATAATAAAATATCTATCAAAAGTTTTCAAAATACAATTTCATCATTCTTTTTCAGCTTTTCACATCCGTTTTTCCATACATTCCAACAATTAAATTAATAATGTTTCCACTTTTAGGAATTAAATTTACTATTTAGCCTTATAATTGTATAACACATTTTGGTGAAATAGAATTAAGTGTTAATGCTTGCTCTTTTAAATCTCAAACAATAATATGTTCAACCTGAGTGCACTATAGATTTGAGTTGGGTTGGATTGAAAAAAAAAATTAAAATTTTTATATGGATCTATTTTGAATCTTAAGAATCTGGTTCGTGAATCCATCTAATTTTGTTTTTTATACTTTTTTTATTATATTTGGAGTTTAAAATGATTTTGGATTGTATTTGCAATGTATTACATATTTTTTTATTTTGAATTATCTTTGAAATTTAACGTCATTTTATATTGAAATTTATCTAAATTTGAATTAGAAAAAAATTATTATTTTTTGGAATTTAATCAAAAATTGTAAATAAAATAAACTAGTGAACCAATCTGTTTAACCCACAAACCCGTAATGAATTAAACCGTGTTCAAATTTTTTCAACTAACTAATAAGTGAACTGCGTTGGATTGACTCACTAAGTAACCAAAACCAACACATGGTGCACTAGGTCGGGTTGGACCGGGTGACTTGTTTTGACAAAATATGATGCATTATATACACAAATTAATTCTTTGTTTGATAAAAGCGTTTGAAAATTACTGCAGTCAAAACAATTTGTTACAATCATTAAAAGTATATGTAGTTTCTCATTGAATCACATGAGCGGAATAAGAATGCACTTACGAAAAAACAATGAAAAATATGACTTTTTGAATGTAATTAATTTTACATTTAAGAAACTCTACATTATTTATCAAACAAAATAATTTTATATATTGAAAAAAATCAATCATTTTAAAATTATTTATTTTCAAAATAAAATATACTAAATATAAAATAATATTAAAATTTTAAACCAAACACACTCTAAATATATATTATATTATTATTACGTTAATTACATAAAATGAAAAATAAATATTTATCTTGAAAGTCATATTTGAAAACAATAAAAAATAAAAAAACTATTATAAAAAAACAACTCGAATGAGGTTAGAAAAAGCATTAAACATAGAAATCTATGGTAAGAATGAATTAAACTTAAGTTCAATTATAGATTTAAATGATTTTTTATGAAATGTCATAAAATATTTACGTCAATAATCAACAATATTGGTGTACGTAACAATCTGGAAAATATATGTAGAAACCTTGGTAATTTAAAATTAGATTCTACAGTACTTTTTCTTTTGCATTACTAGTTTGATTGAATTCTCAAACAATTAATTGGCTATTTGAAAAGAAAATGTTGAATTAGAAATTCTGTTAAATTAAATTAATATATAATTTATAATTAAATTGAATTTAAATGCAGTTTGAAACATATTGACTGTGTTGAATTTAATTCTATCAACTTTTATTTTATTAAACTTTTAACTGTTTTACATAATTAGTTTAAAAACTAATTTAATAAAAGTGTTTGACCTTTGACCAAGATAGAAGACAATGCCCAATGCTATGCAAATTGCTGATTACTTTGGAACAATCATAAGGAGCAAGTTTGACTAAAAAAGACAACATAACATTGAAAGCTCACATTCTTTTAAATTTTATTAAAATTGTTAGACTAAAAAACATACTCATACATTTCTGCAAATAATGTATTGAAGATTATTTTAAGTAACTTTTTAACTATATATTATAGTAAAAGGTGATAGAAAGATACGTACGCATCCAGTATCCACTTTTTAACCATATATTATTGTCAGTCAGATGTATAAATTAACAAATTTAATAGTATTTATTTAATATACAAATATATGGATAAACACTTATACGAAGATATGTACTATTCTTTGTGTCCTATCACCGTTTTCTTTTATAATAAGTTAGAGATTAATTTAATTATAGAGTAATTACGGAGTTGGAAAAGCCGTAAATAGATGCATTTTTCAATTAATTATACAACTTTCTAAGCATAAAATTGTACAAACCCTACATATTACTGAACATAAGAAGAACCTCATAAACAAAAATTGATTAATTGAAGAAATTAATTCAAAATAGATAAGTAGAAACAAGCATGCTGAAACAACTTTTCATTCATCGGAAAAACACAATATAACCATATTCCTATGACATAGCAGAACGATATACTGTATAACACTTTGATAATAGATATCAAGTAAGACTCAAAAATCGTACAAAACAGAAAAAACCATTGTGCATTAAGAGAGATCCTCATTCCGTTTGTTCTATCTTTAATCCTATGATGTCGATTTCACATCATTCACCACCCATGGATTCCGAAATTAGCAGAGTTATACGTTGGCAAGTCGCCACCCTTGTTGAAATTACTAGGGTTATGGTCACAAGTTTTATTGTTGTTGATGTTACTGTCATCATGATCACCTCTTTCTTGATCTTCAAAACCGTATTTATAAATTTCAGGGTTCTCGAAGGTAGAAATAGTCAAAATGACATCGTCACCGGCGACGACCCTACCGCCGACGAGGCCACCGAAGACTCGACCATGAGAGGTGGAGAGGTGTATGCCAAAGGATAAGGAACGAGGAGGGGTGGCTCCGGGGAGAAGGGAGTATTGGTTATTGTGTAAGTAGGAGCCAGTGAGGGAAAGTAAGTTGAAGGGTCCATGGAGCATGACGGCGGAGGAACCACTGGGGACATGGCGGAGGGTGACGGTGGTGATGATACCGGAGGCACTAAGGATGGAGAGGCTGACATGGGAGCGCCGAGCGATGTTAATAATGGTTTCAATGATGTCATGTCCTGGAGCGACATTGACAATGAGAATCTTTATGGAGGGTTGTGGGAGAGTGTATTTGGGCTTGTTCTTGGAGCCTGGAGGTCTGCCACGTGGCTTCTTTGAGGGTGGAGTAGCAAGAGGGAGATTCTGCCATTGTTGGTTTGTGGTCGGTGGTGGTAGCGATGGAAGGTGAGGACAATGAGAGGAGCTAGTTTGGTGGTCCCAAGAGGATTCGCAATCTGAGTCTCCGCATACTGAGATTGGCATGGAGTTGTTTGTCATTGTACTACAAAAAATGTATGAATGAAGACGAGTTTAAATACAAGAGGGAAAGATAGACCCAAATGGTTGAATGAGAGAGAGAGAGAGAGATTGATTCAAAGAACCAAATGTAAGATACTTGTTGTGATGATGTGAAGCTTTGTTTGTGGGAGAATTTATAGTGATGAGAACGAGGAACTAGGTTTCAACTCCAGAAAACTTTGTTTTGTTTTTTTTTTTTTTACAAAAAATGATTTAGTTTTACTTGAAATTTACCGAAATGAATACATTTTAAAGGTGTTACCCAAAATAGAAAAACTTTATTTTGGATGTGTAAGTTAAGTTGACCACTTAAATTTTCCGTCTTTTTCAATCAAACTTAATTAGAATTAATTTAAAATTGGATTGATTTAACTTTACTTGTTACATCTCAATTTGGTTCTACTTGAATTTAGTTTAATTTGACTTAACTCAGTTTGATCTGAAATCATGATAACTCAATTCGACCTTGGACTTAGAATAATTCAACTAGACCTTGGGCCTAGGATGACCTGACTCGATCATTTGACCAGAGTCGACTACCTCGAACTTTGGCCAAGACGAACATGTGTCGACTTTCATTTAGGATAAAAAGTCTCAACCTTCAATTAAGACTGATTCAACTCGGCTAGGCTATGTCCAGGACAAATCGACTTTGTTACCAATGAAAGGCATTAATGCTTTGAAGAGATTTTGATGATAATGCACTTGAAGTCTTGAAGAGTTATTTACAAACATTGTTAAAACATTTTTATAGAAAACCTTGTATTAGGCTTTTGTTTTCACTTGTACTTCATAAGAAGACTTGTAAATTTCTTTTTAGTATAGATATGTTATGGCAATAATTGATTACCATGAAAGATAATCGATTATCATGTGTAAAACGAGAAAACACTTCAAATCGGCAATAATCGATTATCTCTCAAGATAATCGATTATCACTAAAAGTTATGATTGTCCAGGGTTTGACAATAATCGATTATCACTAATGATAATCGATTATCACCATTTCAAAAACCTTATAACAGCAAAAAATAATCGATTATCACTTTTGGTAATTGATTTTTATTGGCATTTGCGATATGCCTTTTCAGTTTCTGACCCTTGGCTTATAAATAGTGTTTTCCAAAATTCTTAGAAGATAACTTTTCACTTAAGAGTATTAGAGTTGTGTGTCTCGGGGAAACTCTTTGTGTTTGTAAAAGGGAGCTTGTAACTTGGTGCTTGTAGGAGGAAGTGCTCTTTCTTGGTGTGTCTAAGTGGTGAAGTATACTTACAAAGCAAATTCAAGTCGTTCATCTTTTTGTGCATCAAAAGGAAGTGTCTTTCATCTCTTATGTGTTAAGAGAGGTGGTTTCTATTCTCTATTGTAATATGTTACTTATTTTAGTGGAAATGTTAATCCCTCTTTTAGAGAGATTAACAACTAGATGTAGGGTTTTTCTATCCGAACCAGTATAAAAATTACCTGTGTAATTTTTTTCTTCTCTTCTCTGCGTTGTTTATTTGCTTTTATTTAACATAAATTTTCTTATTTATCAAAGAAACTTTTGAAAGCAAAAATCTATTAAAAAGAAGCAATTTTTAACTAGAATCATTTCCCTCCCCTCTTGGTTTTGTATCCGTTTACACACTTTTGAACATTCCAATGCGCAATACCAATTTCTACAATCTTCGATCTAGTCCAACTCAACTCAACTTGTTACCTGATCTGACTTGACTCAAATTTCATCAAGCTAACTTGGTTCGACCTTCGGCTTGGGCTAACTCAAACAAGATCCACTTAGTTCAACCTTTGGCCTGAATTCGGCTCAACCATTGAGTCAGACTAACTTGACTCAACCTTTAATCTAAGATGACTCTAATTAATCTTCCACTTTGACTCAGTTCAATCTTTAACCCGAACTGATTATTTTAGACCTTAGATATAGATGACTTGATTTGACATGATATTTAGTTATCTTGACTTGACTTAAATATTGCACAATCCAAAACTGGAAATAAAACTTGAAAAAAAAATCTTATATTTTTTTTTTCTATTAATTTCAAGTAAGAGAGTATTATTGGAATTTTAAAGAATAGGAGGATGCAGAAAGAAAACATGGATGCAGGAAGAAATCCCCATCACGAAAATATGAATCAAAACCTCATTTTACCACAACACAACATTAGGTAGTGACAGCAGTTGAAGTGAGGACAGCGACACATTGAACCAATTCAGTCAAAGAATATATATATATATGTAATGAAATTGAATTATCTACATTTTCATCTTTTAAATACTCCACATAGTGAAAAATGCGATTACTTATAAATACAAAACCAAATATACAAAAACTAAAATCATGGTCTCCTTGTGGGGTCACTTTATGGTCTAATTCCCTGTTTGGGAGGTGGAAAAGTGAGGGGAAGTGGGTATAAGAATTTAAATTTCCAATTAAAATAGAAATATTTATTTTTTTTTCATTTCACTCTCGCTAAATGTTCGATAAAATGCTTCAATTGAATCCTTGTATATAAGGAGTTATGATCATAGTAGAAATTATATAGTGTGCAATTTCACGATTTTTCGTCCTCAATTTGTTAGCTAGTTCTGTAACTTCAAGCGTCAATATTGTACTGATTTTAGTATCAGTGGATAAGGTATGTGAGATTAATATAATTTGTTTTTGTCTCTATATTTTAACATTGACAAGAACTTTTTAGTCCTGGACTGCTAAATACATATTGGGCTATTACTTTCTGCACTCCATCAGATTTCTTCCAGCAACCTATCACTTCTGAATTTTTTTTTTTCCAAATTCCCCTACCGAAAATATATTTTATCCTTATTTCAATCACATCCGTAAATCTTTGGAAGCTAATTTAAAATCTTAACATATTACCTATGAACTCCAAAAATAGTTGTGTTGTTGTGGAACACTTTCGTAATACCTTTTTCATGGTATAGTTTTCATAAACTCCAAAAGTAATTATTTTGTTATGGAACACTTTCGTAATCTGCTATAGTCCAAAATGTAGCACATTTGAGATTTTTTTTCATACTTTTCTATCAACGACTTGAAAGCTAAAGGTTTCATTGAGAACAAAGATAAACTGTTTGTCTTAAAAGTTGCATTTGTTTTTTCTTTCGGATATGCCATGTATTGCCTTGCGTATAAATGTGTTTGTATACAGAATTCAACATTTTTCAACCACATATTTGTTCTTGATAATATAGTTATTAGACATTACATCTTGTAATAACTTAAAAAAAATCTACATTTCTTCCGTCAAGCTATAAATATACAACTATATTCTCATCATTTATGATGAAAAAAAAATTGTTTTTTTATTGTTAAAAGTGTGTGTGCAACATTTTTGCATTAGTTTCTAAAACTATTTAAAAAAATCCCAAAAAGTAGCAATAATATCGACATATATTTAGAGAATAAATGAATAAATTGAGTTTAAAATTTTACATGGCAGATAAGTGTTTCACCCTTCAGCAGTTTTCTTTGGTGAGAATTTACCTATTTTTGAGGGAGCTTAACAATCATATATCAACCCTTTACACTTGAGATGGGAAAGTTGATGAGAGGTTCCAACTGTCAACTAAGTGATCCACATATGGAAGTTGACTAACCCATAGGGCAAAACGTCTGAACAAACATGCTTCAATTGACACCTAAAATTGACCTAAGGTAAGCAAGACGCTAACATGTTTACAAAAACTTAAATTAATATTTTTTTCAAAACCTAGCTAAATATTTACATTCATCCAAACTGTTGAATATCATTTTTAAGCTCAAGGTGGGACTTCCCCAAATTACATATAATACGGTTTTAGCTCTCTGTTCATTCATGTAATATTGTTTTTTGTTTTTCAACTGAGAAATCATGTCTTCTATTTGATGAAAATTTAAATTATTATATTATTCTATTGCTAACATGCTAATCTAAACGTAAGTTTAAGTCTCACATTGGATAGAAACGAGAAAGTATAGTAATATATAAAAGTGAAAGATCATTAGCTAATTGCATTAAGATTTTTGATAGAGAATGGTGTCAATCTCTTATATGATGTGGCTGAAGAGTCATTGATATTTGTGTCTCTCTGGTGAACCTTCTCCTCGATAGACCCAACTTGCTCTAAAAAGTTGTCCCTTGAGTTTAGAAATTGTAGGAAAAAAATGAAAAGTATAAAACGTAACAAATAATATGATGGAGAAAAAAAAAACGACATAATATTGTATAAATCATGAGTTGTTATATGAATGGCACGTCTCTTTCGTTTTCTTTGTTCAAAGTTCAGATTGGATAGAATTTACAGGGTGAAGAGTTTGAAAATCTAGCTAGGAAATTGGTAATTAAGTTAATGAAAGGAAGTGATAGGAATGCAATTAAGTATAGGCCAAAGTCTGAACTTGATAAGTTAATGTTGCAGATAACCTACCTCTACCAAACATGTCAGCATCTACAACTGCATAACTGTCAACTTGGTTGTTGCAACTTCCGTTTCTTCTGAACTTGAAATTCTCCCATAAAAGGTTGCATTCTTAGTTTAACTTTTCTCCCACAGAATAACCACATAAACCAATGGCAGCGTGCTTGAATCCACCTAGGCTATCTACCACTGAAGATGACTCTGTGATACTCTTCTCAACTTCTAATTCTCCTGAGGAATCCATTAGTGCTTCTTCTTCCTCTTTCCACCACTCACCGCCACCATCACAGCAACAATTCAGAACTGCATATAAACTTTCTGTGAGAAATCTCTCCTACACTTTGAAGCCTAACAAGAGAACTTTCCTTTCATTTTGTCACCAGAGTAAAAAACCAGAGCCCTTAAGTATACTCAACTCAATCTCTTTTGTTGCCAGAAGTTCTGAGATTGTTGCTGTAGCTGGTCCTAGTGGAACAGGAAAATCTACCCTTCTGCGAATCATGGCAGGAAGGGTAAAAGATGAAGACTTTGATCCTAAAAGTATTTCAATCAATGATCAGCCTATGACTAGTCCAGCTCAGTTGAGAAAGACATGCGGCTTTGTGGCACAAGAGGACAATTTGCTTCCTATGCTGACTGTGAGAGAAACTTTGTTGTTTAGTGCAAAGTTTAGGCTAAAAGAAATGACCCCAAAAGATAGAGAGTTGAGGGTAGAAAGCTTGTTGCAAGAGCTAGGACTTTTACATGTTGCTGATAGTTTTGTTGGGGATGAAGATAATAGAGGGATATCTGGTGGAGAGAGGAAAAGGGTGTCAATTGGAGTTGACATGATTCACAATCCTCCAATTTTGCTCCTAGATGAGCCAACTTCAGGTCTAGACAGCACTTCAGCTTTGCAAGTCATTGAGTTACTGTCATCAATTGTTAAGGCAAATCATAGGATAGTGGTTCTTTCAATCCACCAACCCAGCTATAGAATATTGCAGTATGTTTCCAAGTTCTTGATCCTCTCTCATGGTTCAGTTGTTCACAATGGTAGCCTAGAACAACTAGAGGAAACCATAAGTAAATTGGGATTTCAAATCCCAACACAGCTGAATGCTTTAGAATTCTCTATGGAAATTATACGAGGGTTGGAAGATTCCAGTTCCAAATATGAATCTTCCATCATTGAGGAAAAGGAGCCATTTCCACACCTCCTGTGGCCAGAGGAAGAAAACTGTGGTGGAGTCCAAATTGTCCAATCACAGTTTATCAAGGAAAGTTTCAGCAGTCTTTGCTATGCATACTTGATAGAGATACTGGTTTTGTGCTCAAGATTTTGGAAGATCATTTATAGAACAAAACAACTTTTCTTGGCCAGAACAATGCAAGCACTAGTTGGTGGCTTTGGTCTAGGAAGTGTTTATATAAAGGTAACAAGGGATGAAGAAGGAATTGCAGAAAGATTAGGTCTATTTGCATTCAGTCTTAGTTTTCTCCTCTCTTCTACAGTTGAAGCACTTCCAATATACCTTCAAGAGAGGAGTGTTTTGATGAAAGAAGCCTCAAGGGGAGCCTATAGGATTTCCTCTTACATGATAGCCAACACTTTTGTTTTCCTTCCTTTCTTGTTTGTGGTATCCACACTTTTTGCTGTTCCTGTGTACTGGCTTGTAGGCCTCAACCCTTCTCTTTCTGCCTTCTCCTTCTTCACTTTTGTGGTGTGGCTCATTGTGCTCATGGCAAGTTCTCTTGTGCTCTTCTTAAGTGCAGTGTCTCCTGATTTCATTTCAGGGAACTCTCTCATCTGCACAGTTCTTGGAGCCTTCTTCCTCTTCTCAGGATACTTCATTCCAAAGGAAAGCATCCCAAAGTATTGGCTTTTCTTGTACTATGTGTCCCTCTATAGGTACCCTTTGGATGCACTCCTCACAAATGAGTACTGGAATGTTAGAAATGAGTGCTTCTCTCATCAAATAGAGGGATCACAGTGCTTGATCACAGGGTTTGATGTGTTGAAGAGTAGAGGACTTGAAAGGGATAACAGGTGGATCAACGTGGGAATAATGCTGGCATTCTTTCTGTTGTATCGTGTGCTTTGTTGGATAATTCTTGCAAGAAAGGCCTCCAAAACAACAATATAATTAATAACAGTCGTTGCTTGAAACTTGAAAACAAAAACATAAGCTTCAAATATATGGCAGGTCATTAGAGTTCACACTAAGAAAAGACTTGTTCCCATATGCCTATTGTTAATGTATGATATGAAATTCTATGCTACAAACTTATTCTAGGAATAATGTATGAGTATATGTCTTGCTGTCTTATTATAAATGTAAAGGATGAAAGTAACTATTAGGTTCTGTTATGTTGTCAACTTTTGGTTTTAATTCTTGAAAAGCAATCACTACTAAAAAATTTATATTCCATGAAGATCTTCCTACAAATTTCTTACAAAAGTTTACAAACAAAGAAGGTGTCCTATATTATTCTTACAAATTTCAATTAATGGATAATTTCTTAGTGAGTAATTAGTTACTGTAGAATTTAAAAATTCGCAAGAAATTTCATGAAAAATTTTCTATAAAAAATTTTCTATACAACGGATAGCTTTTCCTGCAAATTTAAATTTGACAAGTAATATTTTCACAAATTTTAAATTCGCAATTAATTTTCTTACAAATTTTAAATTCGCAAGTAATTATATATGGGGTGACGCATTGCATTGCTGCACCATATCTTCCACAAACTAATGGTCAAGTTGAGGTCTCTAAGAGAGAAATCAAGAAGATATTACAAAAGCTGGTAAAGCAAAATAGGAAGGATTAGGCCACACGATTGGATGATGCACTTTGGGTACATCGGACGACCTACAGAACACCAATAGGCATGTCACCTTTCAAGGTTGTTTTTGGGAAGGCTTTCCATCTACCTGAGATCCAACATCAAGCCTATTGAATTGTGAAAGCTTGTAACTTGGACATAGAAGGAGCAGGGAAAGAGCGAAAGCTCCAATTGCAAGAACTAGAGGAGATTAGGCTCACAGCCTATGAGAACTCCAAGTTCTACAAGGAGAAAACCAAGAAATTTCATGACCAAAAAAGCTTGTGACTAAAAAGGATTTTAACATAGGTCAAAAGGTTTTATAGTACAAGTCCAGGAAGGGCTTATGAGTGGTAAAATACGATCCAAATGGGAAGGCCCATTCATTGGCCATCGTATGTGGACATTTAGGGAAAATAAAGACATGTTGAACAAGACAATGGATGGGGACTAGTGCAAAAACAGCGTATAACGTCACGCGTTCAACATCCAACCATTGAATAGTGAACGTTAAAAATGACCAGTGACATTTTTGTAAATAAATGCAATTGTAGAACGTCGAAGCCTCATTCAATTCGACGTTCTATGATGATAATTATTTAATCCAGCGCGTTATTCTCTTTCTTTTTTCTTTTAAACCACCAATAGTACGTCGAATCCTGTAGGGGTTCGACGTAATATTTGTCAATCAGAAGCAAAATAGTCACCCTTTTTAATTCTTTTTTCTTTTTTCTTTTTTCTTTTTTCTTTTAAACAACAAATAATACGTCGAATTTTGTAAGGGCTTCGACGTATTATTTGTCAGCCAGAAGCCAAAAAGCAACCCCTTTTTAATTCTTTTTTTCTTTTTTCTTTTAAATCACACATAATACGTCAAATTTTATAGGAGCTTCGACGTATTATTTGTTAGCCAAAAGTTTCCCCTTTTTAATTTGAGCGGGAGATTGAAAATTCATTCACTTTATCTTAGCACGCGAGACCCTCTTCTCTTCTCAAACTTTTGTCGAACGAAGTTTGACGACCATCACATGTAATCTTTCTTTCATTTGATACAAATGCATGTTAATTAACTACTTTATGTATAATTTTCATTTGTTTTTGATCGATTATTTTCGTGTTCTTTTCCTTCATAGGCGCATTCTACTTTCTCGCTCACTAGTGGAAACACTTTATTTCGACGAACCCACCTTTTGAAGGTTAGTTTTCGTTTTCATTTTCGTTTTGAAGAACTTATTTGTTGAACTTATTTGTTGTTGTTTTTTGTTGAACTTGTTTGTTGTTGTTATTTGGTTGAATTTGTTTTTTGATGTTGTTGTTTGATTAAACTTGTTTGTTGTTTGTTATTATTGTTTTTTGTTGATACTATATTACACGTTCATAGTTCATGCTTTATAAAATACCAAAAACTGAAATTTGTTATTTTTCTACTTTTCAGGTCTCGTAGAGTTGTAAGAAAGGATTATAATTAATTAAAAAAAACAAGAAAATTGCTTAATGTCGAATATTAACAAAGTTTGATGCTAATTTGATTAACGTCAAATTTTTTAAATTCGATGTCAATTTTATGTCTTCCGATATGACGTCGACCTCGAATTCGACGTGAAAGGCCAAAAAACAATGACATTATACGATATTTTTGTACTAGTGGTGAATTTGACCACTCTAGCATTCCTTCCACCATGAAGGAGGTAAGTACCCTCATACTTTTTCTTTGCATTCTATATACAAGGCATACATTGAGGATAATACATAGTTGTGGGGGTTTGGGGAAACAATTTTATTTGTTCCGTATTTTGTTTTTTCAATAATAATAGTAATATTTTTTTCAATAAATATTTGCAATGGATTTGAAAGTTTGAATCAGTAACTAGGATGATCATGAATTCAAGAAAAAAGGTCATGTTGCTATGAGTGGATTGCTTCTATGATTTGCTTATTGAGTTTATTTGAGAATTTTTTGATTAAATATTTTGTGAAAAAAATTTGAACCTTGTGAGTTTTGGGTCAAATGTTAAGGATGGTCTACCATGTGCCATACCTATTTTTCTTGAGTGAGTTGCCCAATTTTTGTTTATACTTTAATATTTAGCTTGATTCTTTATTTTTCAACTAAGGTAAATATGCATGATTTGATATGATTGAGGCATATATTGTTTTAGTTACTTGACCAAATAAACTTGTCCTAATAATAATCCATTGAAAAGCCCTTTGAGCCTTAAACCTATTTTCCTTGTTTTCAGTCATTGCCAAATGTGAAAAGAAGAAAAATCATATGTTCCTTACCTTAGAAAGAAAAAAGGAGTAATGAATTGTGTTAGAAGTAAGTGATGAAAATGTGTTTGGGTGAATACCTCACCCACAAAGTAATAAAAATGACAAAAAGGAAGATGAAAAGTTAGAGTTTTGAAAAACAAAATAAAAAAAAAGAAAAATAAAAGAAGAATAGAAGAAAGAGAAAGGAAAGAAAAATCTTCCTTAAAAGATCAGCAAATAATAAAGTTGTTTTTGAAATCAAGTTTCATTACTCTTTCTATATATCTATTTCAGAAACTCGGAAACTCCAAAATAATTCCTACCTTTTCCTTGGCCTCAATATAACCTTTTAAAAAGTCCCCCATGATCATTAATTGCATGTTTTTATGAAGTATGTGAATATTAGGGTCTTGTTAAATATCTAGGTTGTCTACTTACTAGGTATTTTGAGCGTAAACACAAGTCAAAAACACTTGAGAGAGTTGGGGAGAAATAAATACATTTTGACTTGAATGATATCTTTCGTATTTGATTTTCTTGTGAATTCAAAAGGTCAACTCATGTGTAAAGAATGAAGTGATTTCATTTGCATGTCCATGAAAAATTGATGAGTAGATGATTCATCTGTGTTTAGTGTTGTTTATTCTTTTCATCCAAATGTAAATATCGAATAAAATGACCCAAAACAAAGTCTTGGAATTAATAAATTTTCCAAGAGTGCAAAAAGATAAGTGTGGGGGTGTAATGACTGTATATTGATGCCCACATTTTAGGTTTAATTTCAAATTTTTAGGAGAATAATTGTGTTTAAATGGTTAATTTGAAGAGGATTTGTGACAATTAGATTTATCAAGTTTGGAAATTAAAGATGCTTAAAATGTGATTCTTAGTTGCATAAATTATTTTGGATAGTCTAATGTTTATTTGTGCAACTAAAAACTTGAATCTTCTTTCAGCTTCCCATCACAACTAACGCTTGCTCCTCTCAAGTTGGACACTACAACTAGAAATCATAGCTTAGTTCATTTCTTCATCTCTTGACCCACTTTCTCTTTCCCACCTCCAATAATACTTTCTCACTTTAAGGTTAACACTGCAACTTGAAACCGTAAGTTAACTTTGTCTTTGCTAACTCTCACTTATTCCTTCGTGCATAAACTCACTTTTGACCTTTGAAAAACGCTACACATCTTCATCCCACTCACAGATAATAACATCACTACTCAAACTATTAACACCTGATCTTGAAAACGCTTCATGTAAACTCTGTACTAATAAGAACAAGCCCATTAACATCCGCTACAAAAAAGAAGGGCATTACCGAATGCCACAATCCCTCGGAAACAGCCAGAAGTCGTCGGTAATGACCTTTTACCGACGACTAATCGACGGCCAGATTATTGTCGGTAAATCCTTATCGCTAACATTTACCGACGACCTTTGCCCCTCGGTAATTACCGAAGGGCTGAAAAAAAAGTATAAACTCAATCTAGAACCATGGATCCAGCAACAAACTTACATTTTAACTGTTACTTACTAACAACCATGTCTACACTTCATTCATACAAATGACGTCCCATACCCATTTTTCAATAACTTTAATTAGAAGAGAATATTGAAGGCAAACCTCTTGGGCCATCCAGAATGTTGTTCTCTTGCATGATTTAACATCATTCAATTTGATTGCCTGAAAAACAATAAGAATAACACAATATTAGAAAATGGAAAGATAAACAACAGAAGATTGTTCAGAAATGGAAGCTCGACAGGAACAAAACAAAGTCATGAACTGAGAGCCACCTTCGCCAATCCAAAATCTGAAAGCTTAACAGATCCATTCGCATCCACCAATATATTTGCACATTTAATATCCCTATAATCAATGGAAATAATTAGGTAATATATGCAAAGATTTTTAACATTACATTAATGAAACAGAAATACAAAAAACAAAGTTATAGAAAATATGAGCATACTACACAACACCAGAAAAGAAAACACTGATAGTTAAATTTCCAATACCAAACCCACATGTGACATGTACACATTCAACCTCTCGATCTTAACCTTATGCAATATCAATTTCTAATATAATATATAAACATCCATCCTTAAAAGCTACTCCACAACAGAATCCATCTCTGCAGTGGAAATCAGAACATATAAACAAATTAACAAAAGGAATGCACGGGCAATTAACACTTAAGTAACTTCTAAAAGACACCATAATGGGATCAAATATCAAACCTTGTGAACTTCAATTAATTTAGAGTTTTGCAATAAGTGCTTTGCAGGGAAACCAACCCATATAATGAAGCAATTTGAACACAAGATATACAAAAGATGGTAGATGATAACTTAACTAAGTGGCCTAATAAACTTAGTTTGACCATTCTATGACAAAAAAAAAAATACTCATATAATGCTTATGGGTATTTTCCAATCTGGAAGAGCAACAGAACAAATATATTTTAGCATCGAAGAGTTATGACAGTTTAGGAAAGCCCCAACAAGGGCTCCATATTAGAGGAAAACTTAAACCATAAAAGCAACAAACATAAAATAATATAATCTAGAATATTTGGCAAAGAAAAAAGTTAAATCAATATTAACTATGTTTTCCATTACTTAAAAATCAAAAGCCCAAGGAGTAATGGCACGAGCCAACACATGCAAAAAAGGGATGCATTAATCATAGTCTTTTTCAATAGATTGTTAACCAAAAGTACAAGACAGTTTAAAAGTTCTGTTATATATGTTCAGATATCATCCTGATTCTATTTGCATGTTTCCTTATTTCCTTAATTTATTTAGTTTCCTTAGATAGCTTGCTCATAATTCTTGAATATTTATGTGTAGAAATAACTTAGCAAAACACAAGAAATCATCTTTCCTTTCATCTCAATAGATCTGATCACTTCTTCACTATCAAAAAAATTACTGTTTTGAAAAGAAAGGAAATGATTGATTATATTATTTAAGGAGCAAGACATTTTCCTAACAACCACGGCTATGCTTCAGTCCACAAACTGAAAACAATGATAAATATTGGCCAAAAGAATTCAAGGTTCATTCCATTTCCTAATCTGCTCATCATAACAAGTAGTTACTATTTATGTTGACAACAAAAACTGGAAACAATAACTGATCCTCCTCAATTAGACAAATAAAAATTTGTTAGGAGTGGCATCAATTGTTCAAGGTGAAATTAGGTGAGCCAAGTCACAATAGGACCGTGATGTTTGGGCTGATATTAAGTAGAAAAAGTTATCCTCACTATCAGTTATAGCGTACTGGTAAGCACTCTCCAACAAAATTGACATTCACATACTGTCATATGCTTTTCCAACATATTCTCATATCCAAACCTTCTACAACTAACCTATCAATCTCCTAATTCTAACACTAACATTCCATAACATAGTATTCTACAAAGATTTCAGTAGAAAGAGAGGAATAAGATAGATGAACCGAATCCCTGAAACTGTCACTAGTGCAGAATTGGCCTTTAACGTCACCCAATAGACGTCCGTCCACAAAAACACCAACATAAATAATTGACCGGTGGCATATCCGTAAATAAGTGGGACTGTAGACGTCCTTTGTGGGGGTGTCGGATGTCTATAATATTATACACATCGGGGACCCTCCAATGGACGTTTAAGAGGCTGAAGCAATTAACTCTTTAACTACCCTGTCAGCAACTTAAACGTCCGTTGTGAGGGGTGCCCGACGTCTATAATATTATACACGTCGGGGCCCCTCCAATGGACGTTTAAGAGGTTGAAAAAGTTAACTCTTCAAACTGCCACTTAAACGTCCGTTGGAGGGGCCCCGACGTGTATAATATTATAAACATCCGCCCCCGCCCCCAAAAATGGACGTTTAAGTTGCTGACAGGGTAGTTGAAGAGTTAATTGCTTCAGCCTCTTAAACATTCGTTGGAGGGGCCCCGACGTGTATAATATTATAGACGTCCGCCCCCCCTCCCCCACAACGGACGTTTAAGGTGCTGACAGGGTAGTTGAAGAGTTAATTGTGTTTAGCCTCTTAAACATCCATTGTGGAGGGGCCCCGACATCTATAATATTATAAACGTCGGGGGCCCTCTAACGGACGCTTAAAACCCCCCGCGAATACCAATATTTAAATCCAAAACACGTCATATTAGTTATGGCCCCGAAGTCTATAATATTATAAACGTCGGGGCCTTCCAGTACCGGACGTCTAGTGCCATTTATACTAAAACGCGAACCTGCGAGGAGTTACGCTCACTGTTCATCGTCTTCCCCGCGATTTCACTCTGCGGCATTGCATTTCCAGATGCGTTTTCTCTGTTTTGGACCGTTTAAATTTACTTTTAATCCGATTAAATTGTTCTGTGATGAAATATCTTTGATTTGAACCGATTAAAAATCGTTTTCGGTGCGTTTTGGTGCAGTTTCTTGCGTGTTCTTGGGCGGCGTTTTTGACTGTTTGTGGCCTACGTTTTAGGTCGTGCACTCCTCGATTTCCCTCCATTTCATTTGGAATCTGCTCTTCAGGTTAGCTTTTTTGTTGATAATTTTTTTATACGCATGTTATTGGGTTTTGTGTATGCATGTTTTTGACTTTAAGGTCTGCACGTGTTATTGGCTTTTGAATATGCATGTATTAGTTGTGTTATTATAATTGTCATGTTAGATTATAAGTATCAAATCATTGAGTGACCCTTAGTTCCTGTTTGAAATTTAACACAAACGATTAATCTTTTAATCGTTTGTGTTAAATTTTGAATTGTCCGATTGGACAATTTGAGAAAATTAAATTTCATAATTTGCAATAACATGTAAGTTGGAGTCTATGGATAAGATTGATAAAATTTCGGTTTTGTATTTGTGTTGTTCTCCGGATGCATATTTGATTATGGTCATCGTTGACTACTCTCATTTCGTGTATTTCGAAGACCAATGCGAAATGGTGCCGAAATCTTATCAAATTTATGATGTAGACTTCTTTGCACGTGTCTTAGCAAATTATTAAAATTAATTTTTTTGAATGGGTAGGGCCTAACCTTGTGAGAGTTAAAAACTTAAACTGATGATTTTACGAACATAGAATGGATCGAAGCTGGATGAATGAACGTCGCATCAGTGAAGAATATGATAAGGGTGTTTCGAAGTTCTTGCAATAGGTTGAACAAAATGCTAAGTCTGTGAACGGGACATATTTTTGTCCTTGTGTGTGTTGTCTTAATCAAACACGGCAAGACTTAGCCAATGTGTGTGACCATCTATTCATGTTCGGCATCATGAGGACTTATACCGTTTGGACTTGGCATGGAGAAGTATTGGACCAGCCTACCACGTCACGAGGAATGGATTATGTGGAAGAATGGATGAGTGGTCATTTAGATGACATGATACGTGATGTCGGTGAAGATAATTTTGGAAGAGCTAATTTGTATGATTCTCTTATAAATGATTCAGAGCAACTGTTGTTCCCTGGATGCTCGAACTTTACACGTCTGTCTGCAACTTTAAAGTTGTTTAGTTTAAAAGAAAGGAATGGATGGACCGATAAAAGTTTCACCGAGTTGTTGGAGTTGTTGAAGGAGATGCTTCCAGAAAATAATACTCTACCTATACGTAATTACGAGGCAAAATTTTTTTTATGTCCAATGGGTCTTGAATATCAAAAGATACATGTTTGTCCTAATGATTGTGTTTTGTACACAAAGGAGTTTGCTTCGCTAAAGTATTGTCCAACATGTGGTTTATCCCATTTTAAAAAGAAATCTGATAGAAACACTACTAATGAAGGTAATGATGGTGCACCTGCTAAGGTGATGTGGTATTTGCCTATAATACATAGGTTCAAACGTATGTTTTCTGTTAAAGAAGATGCAAAGAACCTTACATGGCACTTTGACGAAAGAAAGTGCGATAATGTTCTTCGACACCCTGCTGATTCACCCCAATGGAAAAAGATTGATGAAAAATTTCCAGAGTGTGGTACAGATCCAAGAAACTTAAGACTTGCACTTGCAACTGATGGTATGAATCCTTATGGAAACTTAAGTAGCAAACACAGTTCATGGCCAATTATGTTGATCATTTACAATCTTTCTCCTATGTTGTGCATGAAGAGAAAATATGTGATGTTGTCCATGATGATATCGGGTCCTAGACAACCTGGAAATTACATTGATGTTTACTTAAAACTTTTAATTGATGATTTGAAATTGTTGTGGCAAGAAGGGGTCGACGTGTTTGATTCACATGTTCAGGAATAGTTCCGTTTGCGTGCAATGTTTTTTTGCACTATAAATGATTTCCCAGCGTATGGAAACTTGAGCGGTTATAGTGTTAAAGGTCATTTTGCATGTCCCATATGTGAAGAAAACACTTCAATTGAAGCATGGACAGAAGACGGTATATACAAGACATCGAAAATTCCTTCCTCGTAATCACCCTTATCATAGATTAAAAAAACATTTAATGGAAGTGTTGAGGATGAGGTTGTATGCAGACCCTTGAATGGTGAAGAGGTGTACAACGAAGTCAAAAACATTGACATTGTGTTTGGAAAACATCATAAAAGTACCCTTGCAAAAAACATTTGGAAGAAACGATCAATATTTTTTAAGCTTCCATATTGGTGTCAACTTGATGTTAGACATTGTATTGATGTGATGCACGTTGAAAAAAATGCTTGTGAGAGTGTCATCGGAACTTTATTAAACGTCAAAGGGAAGAGCAAAGACGGAATAAAAGCACGACAAGATTTGGCTGACATGGGAATCCGATCTGAGTTACATCCACAGATAATAGGAAGACCCACCTATCTGCCCCCAGCATGTCACACACTTTCTAAGAAAGAAAAACAAAGTTTTTGTAACTGTTTAAGAAGTGTGAAGGTTCCACAAGGTTATTCTTCAAATATTAGTAACCTTGTTTCTATGCAAGAGTTAAAGTTAGTTGGTTTAAAGTCTCATGATTGTCATGTATTGATGCAACAATTGTTACCTGTTGTTATTCGAGGCATATTACCTCCTTCTGTTAGGGGTATTCTAACACGTCTGAGTTTGTTCTTTAATGTCATTTGCAAGAAAGTTGTTGACCCTCGAGGTTTAGATGAATTGGAAAATGAAGGAATAAGACTACTATGTCAATTGGAGATGTATTTTCCACCTTCTTTTTTTGATATCATGGTACATTTGATTGTTCATCTAGTCAGAGAAATTCAAATATGTGGGTCGGTCTTCTTAAGGTGGATGTACCCAGTTGAGAGATACATGAAGATCTTAAAGGGATATGTCAAGAATCAGTATAGACCAGAAGCTTCAATCATAGAGCGATACATTGCAGAGGAAGCCATTGAATTTTGTTCAAGTTATATGCCATCTTGTGAACCAGTGGGTCTTCCCAAGAGCAGACATGAAGGAAAATGTGAAGGTAAGGGTGTTCGAGGTGTGAGAATTCAAAGTGTTAGCAGAAAAGAAGTTGACCAAGCT
>NW_025904451.1:35125-54270 GCF_018835915.1 Vigna umbellata
AAAGAAAAACAAAGTTTTTGTAACTGTTTAAGAAGTGTGAAGGTTCCACAAGGTTATTCTTCAAATATTAGTAACCTTGTTTCTATGCAAGAGTTAAAGTTAGTTGGTTTAAAGTCTCATGATTGTCATGTATTGATGCAACAATTGTTACCTGTTGTTATTCGAGGCATATTACCTCCTTCTGTTAGGGGTATTCTAACACGTCTGAGTTTGTTCTTTAATGTCATTTGCAAGAAAGTTGTTGACCCTCGAGGTTTAGATGAATTGGAAAATGAAGGAATAAGACTACTATGTCAATTGGAGATGTATTTTCCACCTTCTTTTTTTGATATCATGGTACATTTGATTGTTCATCTAGTCAGAGAAATTCAAATATGTGGGTCGGTCTTCTTAAGGTGGATGTACCCAGTTGAGAGATACATGAAGATCTTAAAGGGATATGTCAAGAATCAGTATAGACCAGAAGCTTCAATCATAGAGCGATACATTGCAGAGGAAGCCATTGAATTTTGTTCAAGTTATATGCCATCTTGTGAACCAGTGGGTCTTCCCAAGAGCAGACATGAAGGAAAATGTGAAGGTAAGGGTGTTCGAGGTGTGAGAATTCAAAGTGTTAGCAGAAAAGAAGTTGACCAAGCTTATTTGTACATTAGTGCATTTCCTGTAGTGATGTACCCTCAACCTATTATATAATTCCTTGTGTGTATATGAGCTTAACATAGAAAATCGATTCGCAAAACTACAGAACTGATTCGAACAAGTTAAAACTAAAAAGACGTGAAGAAGAACAGTTGAATACACTTTTACTACTGGTATTGTAGATTCACGAGCAAAGTTATTTGGCTTGGCGTGGTTGTAGAGATTCCCTGAGTTGAGCTTGCTTGAGACAGTCGTTACACATGAAAGATTCCTGCACACACAGTCACAATGTTTGAAAGCGGTTTTGACCATGAGCAACCATTAATAAGTGGTTGGTGTTGGGTACGTTGTTGTGTTTATTGAGCGATCAGAAGGAGTTAATATATTGGTGCCCTGAGGTCTCTACGCAACTAGTGTTCAAAGTGTAATATGTTTGGTTTCTTCCATTGATGACGAAGAGCAACATCGGTTTCTTCCATTGACGACGAAGAGAAACGCCTGAGGTTAGTATTGCATATCTTGTTTGTCCAATTTTCTTGTTCTTTTCAATTCCCCATTCTCGCAAATCTCGCACAACCCCGTATTCAGTTCCAACAATGGCGTATTCGGTTCCCTCTTTTGGCAACACCTCCGTATTCGATTCCATGAAGCGTATCCGATTCCATGTTTGTGTGCCCTCACTTGGACGCACTGTATTCGGTTCTATGATGTTCCTTCCAACATCACAGGGAAGCTTGGCGTGGAGGTGAAGGCCGCCTGAAGTGTGACGAACCTGGACAATGCAGAGAGCCTAACCTGGAGAAGCTTCATTCCACCATTGCAGGCATTTCAGAGAGCTTTATTCCATGGTAGTTGAAGCAGTCGGCGAACTTGAAGAAGGAGACGCTGGAGAAGGAGACGAACCTGGACAATGCAGATAAGAGTGAATCATTTCACGTGCATGCATTGGAGTCGATGTAGGTGGGTGAAAGATGAGCATCCCTAACCCTTTGTTTGTGATACAGGTGTTCAATGGTTGGAGGTATTGTCAGTGTGGTCGAGCTACGTGCGTGAAGGTGGTGGATATTTGGCAAGCAGGTGGAGCATTTGTGTGTTGTGTAGGCTAGGCACGGTGGTTGAGGTTCATCAACATTTATGATGAGTTTGGCATTGTAAGAAACCCTTCTTAACAAGTTTTCATACAGTTTCATTGTTAGAAAAGAACATTTGGTGGCTGGTTGCTTGTGAAGGTGGGGGATTGTGCTGCATCATTGATTTAAGTGGCAAGGTGGTCCATTTTAACATAAGATTGAAACTTTTTTTTATGCTTTCTATGCATTGTTCAATCATTTTATTAGATAATAATTTCATATAATTATGTTTGCAGGTTTGGTTTAGGGTGATAGTTATGTATGAAAATTGACATTTTAAATTTAGATGATTAAGTTGCTTACAATTCCGTGAATATATTACACGACTGTTTTTCTTAAATTGACTTATGTGTTTGATAACTTACATTACCTATTTTTGAATGTTATTATGTTTGACATTAGTTTTCATACTTGTATTTATTGTCAACTTAATAAACTGCAAATCAGATGGATTCTCGAATCATGGATGAATTGGAAAAAGTAATTAATCAAAGAAGAAGACTATGTGCAATTCTTGAATGACAAATTCAGGCCTAGGAGCGTCGAAATTCCCTGTTAACGGCTAGGATTCAATCATATAATCCAACTTCAGAAGAAATTCATAACTTATTACGGACTATGAACATTCAAGATGATAATTTATTCAGACACAGCTTCGACTTTCTACCTTCACATCCATCTCATACAAGACGTCTAATAGGGATGCTAATACAATATCGTTTCAATAGATTGCTTACATACCTCACTGAAGCATCTTCGTCATGAAAGATTACAATATATTTGTATGTTATTATGTTCGCATTTTTATTTTATTTTATGTAATATTATAACTTCGTTTAATTATTTGTTTCTTCAAAATTAATCAATCTCACTTCCATAACAAATAAATTCATACTACTTGGTAGAAAATTATATTACAAACAAATACTACATTTAAAAATAAATTCGTTTTACTAAATTATAATTTTGTTACTTTTTAAAAATTAATTTTAATTAATATTTTTAATTTTTTACTCTTTATAAACATTTTTAAAATTAAATATAACATAACAAATAACATTTTATATTACTTTAATAAAAGGGACATTTTGGTAATTTTTAATTTTTACCAATTAAACAAATTTTTTAAATCTATCATATCAATCAAATCCTACGCTAATTCTCACAAATTTTACTTCCAAGTTCATTCTCAATTACCTCTAAATCCACTCAAACAAACAACAAAAAATTTACCCTCAAATTTCCTCAAATTCATTCAATTACTCTCCCTCAAATCATCTCCCACAAATCCTCACATACGAACAAAGTGGCTAAAAGTATTAAAAAACAACTATTAATTGAAATTAAATCTTACCCATTTAAATACTAACAAATATATTAAACCTAATTAGAATTATTATTTCCTTAATTGGGAATGATAAATAGACGTGTAACTATTAAATCTGGTTTTCAAAGTAGATTCTTTTTTTCATTCTTATATTAATTTTTTTCTTATCTTATCTCTATCATATAATAGATATTTATTATTAAATATTTACTGTTTTAAATATTAATTAAATAATTTTTATAGAAAACAAAAATTACATTAAAATACTATTATGTTATTAAATAGTAAATATCAAAAGAATATGTATTTTTAATCTTAAATATTATAAATAATTATAATTATATAAATATTAAATAAGAATATCAAACAAAAATGAAAAAAAAAATTATATAAAATAATAAAATGATGAAATGCATACTTTAAAGTCTAAAGTAAAAGTATAACAAGTTATTTAATAAGGTTTTTATATTTTAAAATGTAAATAAACAGAAAACGTACGAGAATAAGATGAATATATCGCAATAAAAATTTATTAAACTTTAAAATAATTTTTACTAAAAATAATTATAAAAAAAATAATTCCTATAATTTTTTCATTATATAAATAAATTTTTATTATAAATAACTTTTTGAATTAAAAAAATAATTATTAAAAAGCTAAAATTAGAATTTTTTTTATTATGAGTAATTATTTAAATTTTAAAAATATTAAAGATTAAAATTGAAAAAAATGTAGACACTTCTTTATATAATAATATGAATAGTGTATGTACCATAAATTAAATAATTATTTTATTAAAATATTATTAGTATTAGTATTATTTGAAATATTTCCTAGTAATAACTTAAAAAATAAATAGAATAAGAATATTAAACCTTCTTATTATTCAAACCGATGCTATTATTATTTAATACTGTGCACATATGAAATACCTGTATTATTAAAATACAAACAGTATTTTCAGATTTTATTCATTTTCTTCAAAGTATATATGAAATAATGTTTTTTATTAAATAAGTAATAGATTTATATAAATACAAAATTAAAATATTTTCACTTCATAAATCAGTTAATGTGTGAAAAGTAATCAAACAGAGATAAATAAAATTGTTATTATTTATAATAAAACGCCCTTATTGTATAGCATTCATTTGAACTTTATCAAATAATAGATAAAGTGTAAAGCAAAACCATTCCAATAATCAAGATTAGTTAAATAAATAAGCAGAATCAGTGATAATAGACTGAAAAAAGTGGATTTTGAGGTCCACTCGAAGAAAAGTTTAAACATCATTTATAAGTTTTTGAATAATGAGATTAAAATAAATATGTTAGAAAAAGTCATTAAATATGTATTCAAGCAAAAGATTAGTTACAATCAACCAATCAGAACTGATTATTAATATAATTTATAAAATAATTGTTATAAATTAAAAAAATTATCTTATAACTGAATAATAACACAAGAGTTGTTTAAATAGATGAATTTCTTTATGTAGATAATTCACAACACACAACTAATAATTAATGTTTTCACAGATATTATTTTAGGACAAACATTATAACCCCAACTAATATTATTTATTCTTAAAAGTATTAGTATAATGCTTTTATGGGTATGGTTCTTATTTATTTATTGTCAAAAGCATTACTAATACTTTTCAAATATAGAAAGTAAAGAAGATTATATTAAACTTCATGATTAATAAGGAACAACCTGGCCAAAAGGTGCAAGTTGAGGCAAAAGACAAAACAAAAGCAACTAAAGGGTTTGGAGTTGGCAAACAGTTACACCATGAATGACAATGGCATCAACTTGCACCTCAAGTGGAGAGTTCTTTTTGAATATTCACAATAATTTGCTTTGATTTTAATGCAGACAAAATGGAATGTTTCTGACCAAGATTTGAGTGCAGACAGTCCTAATCAGCAATCCTTGATCTTTTCATCTTTTGGGGCTGTCACTTTCATTCATACTCAATAATGAACAGTGACCACATTGCTTCCACATCCCACTTATTCTGCCGTCTTCTTCATTCACTGTCAACTCCACTTTGTCTCAGTGCATGCATGTAGTGTAGAGTATTCAGCTTTGGATTCCACAAAGCTAGTTATAGCAATCTCTTCAAAGTTCAAAATTTTCCTTTTCTTGTATTAGGTTTGCACATGTTGGCACTGTTCAAAGTACCAGTCTTTTTTCTGTTTGTTGCTATTTCATTTTTCCTGCATATGTTTTTCCTTCAAGCTACTTTTCTTATTTCTTTTTTCCAAAGTTTCCTTCTGTCTCTTTTTTCTGATTCAAACGAGTTTAGTAGAACATCAGGCTTTTCATGTGAAAGTTTATTCTAGTTCAAGTATGGGCTAATGTTCTTATATATACATGGTTTTCAGTTTCTAGGACTTTTTATTCTGCACAAATCACCAGTGACAACACTTGAGGCAAGAAGTTATTTCAATTGTGTACATTTCTATGAATATAACTTATATTTTGGTTAGCTTTAGTAGCTGTTAATGGGTTTAATTAACAGCTGAATTGAATTGGATTTAGTTTTGGAGCTTTAGGGAGTGGTATTTGAATAAGAGAGTAAGAATTTAAAGATGATTGTGAGAAAAACCAAGACAAAGTCACTACTTGTGCTCCTTTTTATGGTTCTTGCCTTTTTCTTTGTCATTTACAATTTGGTATTTATGATCAAACACCATAAGGGTGGAAGCTGGATATCAGAAAATTCCCATTCAAAATTCCATGTTGTGGTCACTGCTACTGATGCAGCTTATTCTCAATGGCAATGCCGAATTATGTACTACTGGTATAAGAAGGTAAAGGAAATACCTGGATCAGATATGGGAGAGTTCACCAGAATTGTCCATTCAGGTAAACCAGACCAGTTGATGGATGAGATTCCTAGTTTTGTGGTTGATCCACTTCCTGCAGGCTTGGATAGGGTACATTAATATTTTCAGCTTCTTCTGTCAGAATTCATATCCTTTTAACCTATGTAACTTTAAAGTTAAATTTTTCACTTCATCCCTATAGTTGTTCTTATTTTATGTTTTAGTTCCTGTATGAAATAAGTGTAAGTTTTGGTCTCTACACATTCATGTCTGAAGACATGTGCCCCCACTTACATTTTGTTATTTCTATTCTTCATAAGAAAGTTTGTAACTTTAATCTCTTTTTCTCTTACCTGGTTGCTGATATACTTTTAGGTAAAGTCATACTAAAAGATTATCTTCCCATCCTTTTCATTTTAACTAGTTTTTTTCAGAAAGTTTCAATCTGTAAGCAGATATTGAAGTTTTTCAGCTGAACTAAAAAGAACTTTATTTAGCTGAATTACTCACTAGTAGCTTGACTCATGTTTCTGTGCATTTAAATGCTATTGTACATTTCAAATCCTTTTGCAGAATATAATAACAACAAAGTGGTGAGATACGTGAAACAATTAACTCCACTGGAAAGTTTATCCCCAGTTTCGTTATTTGTGATATTTTTTTAGTATTCCTTACTATTGATTTGATGCCCCAAAAACACTTGTCTATTTATTTTTTGTCAGGGTTATGTTGTGATGAATAGGCCATGGGCTTTTCTTCAGTGGCTGGATAAAGCAAATGTTGAGGAAGAGTAAGTTTCTTTATTCTGGTTTTCTAGGATGTTATGCTCTTCAGTAGCAAAACCTAACAACAAGGAATTTCATGATTGGTGCAGATATATTTTGATGGCAGAACCCGACCACATATTTGTAAAACCTTTGCCTAATTTGGCTAATGGAAATCAACCAGCAGGGTATCCATTTTTCTACATAAAACCAGATAAACATGAAAAAATAATTAGAAAATTCTACCCTAAGGCGAATGGTCCTATTACAGATATTGACCCCATTGGAAATTCTCCTGTAATCATTCAGAAGGTGAATTCTCAACCAATATAGTTAACAGTTACAGTTATTACAAAGCATGATAGCTTCTATAGAGGAACTGATTTTTTTTAACATCAGTCCTTGCTGGAGGAAATAGCTCCCACATGGGTGAATGTTTCCCTGCAAATGAAAGATGATCAAAAAGCTGATGAAACTTTTGGATGGGTACTTGAAATGTGAGTAGTACTGCATAAACTTTCTAGAACCTAAACTCAGTTATCAGTTTTTGTCCTGGCACTTGTCACTATTCATTTCTGCTTTAATTCTTCTGTTGAATTCAGGTATGCATACGCTGTGGCATCGGCATTGCACGGTGTACGGCATGTTCTTCATGATAACTTCATGCTCCAGGTTTGTTTATTTGTGAATGAGGAATTGCATCTTTACCTAAGGAAGTAGCATTGAAGTTAATGGCATGCATCATGAAATGTTACAGCCACCATGGGACTTAGATGTTGGGAACAAGTTTATAATCCATTATACTTATGCATGTGACTACAATTTAAAGGTGAGGGGATTTCTTCTTTTTATTTTATATTAATATTATGCTGTCCTTGACTAATATTCCCTTTGCTTTGGTGACTAATATTAAAAGTTGAACTTTGTTTGTAGCACAAGTTACTTACTCCTATTACTTATCCATTCAGGGGGAATTGACATATGGGAAGATTGGAGAATGGCGTTTTAACAAGAGAGCTTATCTCTCAGGTCCTCCACCCAAAAACCTTTCCTTACCCCCTCCTGGAGTTCCTGAAACTGTGGTATGTCTTAGTCTACAATTTTTCTGCAAAAGGAAACGAAGTTTCAGTTGAATGTGAATCTTGGCAATTTGAAATTGCATTTAACTTTTGTTTTGGTGTGTTAAAGATATTTTAGCGGCATGGCTAGCTTTTATAAATGAAATTATATTTCCTTTTATTTAATTTTTCTTCTGTGACATGGATGCAACATGTAGTAGACTCCAATGGTTTTGGAAAATCAATTTGAATGCAAAAATCTGGCTGTGTTCCAAACTTTGAAAGTGTTTGCTAGAGTTTTAAGCAGAGACTGTAATATTTTTCAATAAACTCTAAACTAACAGTTGTTTTTATTTGAAGCTTGATTTATACTATGGTCATTTTGCGGTTGCTTGTTTCGGCAGCTAATAGATACTGTGATCATTTGCAGGTGCAGCTTGTAAAGATGATCAATGAAGCTACTGCTAACTTACCTAAATGGGATTCATTAAATAGAAGCTGAGGAAAAGAAAATAAACCACAAATCCTTAGGCTTCTCATGCTATGGCTACTAGATTGCAACCAACAATTTGGATTACATAAAAATAGACCTGTTTCACCCCAAGATCTCTGATTAATACAAAAAAGATGTTTTTGTGCTAGATCTAAAAAATAGATGTTTTTTTTCTGTAGCAAGTCAAGTATGGGTATTGGAGTATAGAGCATTTATAGTTTGTCAGTTAACCTTTTTTCAGTAGGCTTTTTCAGAGGAAAATCAATGGAAACAACTTATTATCAAAATATTATATCTACAGTTCAATGTATCAAATATGCAGTGAAAAATGACAACGGAAGCAACCACCCAGAGTTTTGAATTGAGTGATAGTATATCTGTGCATTATACATCTCAGTTTAAAGTGGTAGTGGTTTCCAATGAGCATGTTTAAGAAAAATCAATAAATCAGTTTTATAGAAGACAAAAAAAGAGACTCCAAATTCTGCGATAAAAGTACAGGTCACTTGACCATCATGCATGGACTCTATTATAAAGTTATAAACTTTCTTCAACTTACGTACTCCAACTTCATATCATTTAGATATTGGTCAGTGGAGACCTCTGTAAGGCCTCAGAAAATAAGAGAGAATCTGAGCAATAAAGGGATACCATAAAAGTTGTCAATATTTTATATATAAAACACACGCCTCCTTTTCAATTATGTATAGATGTTTTTATATGCATTAAAATGATTGCTTTCATTTCTCTATCTATTTCATGCTACATGCTTTATTGTATTTCTAAGGGTTTCTGTTTGAAGATTTGGATGATCTCGTAGTCAAAGAAGGCTTCATCTGGACTATATGTTCTTCATTCACTCCCATTTTCTTTGCATATCGGCCTGCTTCAAAGAACCTCCTAACTGCGTCATCCATGTAATCTTTCCCTTGTTTAACAGTCATGTCTTTCCCTATTTTACCTGGAAAACTAGTGAGGATATTATCTCCTTTAAGCACTGCTGCAAGTTGGATCAGTTCCTGCTGAAATTCACTCATCTGGGCATCTTCATTAGGCCCTCCCTCCCTGATCTTTACAGGGGTTGGAAGTTTCTCTGCACCAAAATAACACCAGCAGGAATCAACAAATTGTAAAATATGCAGTGGTGAATGTCATTTGCCTCTACTCATTGTTTCGTGTGAGCATTCAAAGGTTAGAATGTAAGAACCAAGTGCAACAGGAAAGTGAAATACATGTAATCAACCAAGTCTATTACTTTTTCTCTACTTGCATTTTTGGATTAAAAGGTATAAAAAATTATATTTGAAAACTTCTGTTTTATTTCATATGTGATAGTTGTCAAATATTGATATATTTTTTATCCTATCTTTTACTTGTATTTGGACATTTATAGTTTTTTTTCTTACATTGTTAAATAAACCAGGTAATTGAACTTGTTAACGTCGGAAAGAGAGAGGCGAGGTCTTTAATTAATTTTATACTAATTGAATAGTTATATAGCAATCATTTGTATAATTAGTACATTTGTCAAGCAATCGTCACTATGGTCATACATGGATACATACACACATATGTAACGACTAACAATCTTTATTTAGGATATTAGATAAGACACTAACTTAGCGTTTTTAAGCTTAGTTTCAGAGTATCTTCACTGCAAAAAATCCTCTTACCGAGTTTGGTTCCCTCCGCGAAATTATGCATTAGAGAATTTTGGAAGTTTTAATGCATAATTTTTTTACTTAGCCATTTTGAAGTTTGCTGAGCCATTTTTCAATCTCCTCAGTGCAGATCAGATTGGTTCAGCCATATTCAGCTTGGCTCATTCATTTTCACCCTGCACCAAAATTCTCTTTGCAGCTTATCCGCTCAGCGTACAGGAGCTGCAGCCTGCAGTAAGCAAATTTTTCCTTTTGAATGTCTATTTTCCATCCTTACTAGTGAATCCATTGAGTGCACAGGGGCTACACTTAATGGATTTAAGGCGGCTGCAATGCAATTTTTAACAATCCACTCAGCCGTTTGTGATTTGTTTTGCAGATTGGCTAGTGCCAATTGAGTATAACTAGCCCGAAGTTGTCTTCTTTTGGTATTTTGAGACAGAACAAAGCTTAGATCAGAGAGATAAAAGGTTCTCTTACCACCTAAGACACAAGGAATCAAGAGATTCTTCTCTCTTCCCTCTTTCCTTGCTTCTCATTCTCTTCAAGTTCTAGCAATCAATTTTCTCCTTAAGGTGGTTCTCGTATTTCCATCATTTTCCTCCTTTTATAGTATGAGATGTGCATTGAAGAAATATAGGTTTATGGATTATGAAACCCTAACCCTTGGAATCATTATCTAGAGAGATATCTTATCTTATGAACCTTTTTTTGAGATATTTCTATAAACACCATAGTTCTTACAGATAGAGATATTTGATAATAGTATTACATCTTATGAAATGCTTTATGACAATTGTTGAAAGTTATCTCTACCTTGAATTTAAAACATGGTTCTTAGAGTGATAAAGTTTTAAAGTATAGTCCATATTATATAAGTAGTTTAGATAAGAAATTGTAAAGTATGTTTGTAGAAAACATATCACTCAGGGCATTTAGATCTCCGTCTTTGAATAACTCTATTTGAGGATATGAGAGCCTCCTAGGTTTGAATCCCCCAAGGGGGTATAAATACCTCCTCCTCATTGATATCTTCACGGATCCTCACCTCCGGATTAGACAATTCTTCTTGCTCAAGAGTCGAAGTGGGTTGTTTTCTTCTTTCATATTTTTTTCCAAAAAATTTGTCTTCTTCCTCACTGTGGACTATTGTAGCTTCATTGCTCAGGTATTGGGCATCCTGCAAAGACAAACATGGTAATGACAAGAAGGAGAGTTCATCCACTTCAAAGGCTTTCTCACCCTGAAGTGGTGGACTGACATAAAAGGATTGTGTTTCATGAAAGGTGACATCCATGGTGATAAAGACGCGATGACTCTGAGGATGATAACATTTGTACCCTTTTTTATTAGAAGGATACCCAATAAAGACACATTTAAGAGCTCTGGGATCTAATTTACCACGGTTAAGATGATGAGAGTGAACAAAACCAACACATCCAAAGACTCAACTAGGTTGACTCGTTAGTAGGGAAGAAGGAATAAAAGACAATAGATACTCTATAGGACTAATGTCATTTAAGATATGAGTGGGTAACTTGTTGATGAGATATGTGGCAGTTAACACAGCTTCTCCCCAGTAATTGTTTAAGTCTAACTCAATTCCCAAAAACCGGTTTGTATGGTGAGGTTTTCACCCCACTTATATATTATAATTTGGCCTTATCTCTAGTCAATAGTTATCCTTTTAAGAAGATCTTTGTATTGTTTTACGTTTTGTAAACTCGTGTAAATATGGATTAGTTTTTAGTTTGTTTTGTATGGTTGATTTGAGAACCTAAATGTACAACAAATATTATGTTATGTAAATTATTTACGTGAATTTTATTATTCACATTTATTATTATTTATTATTTATTTCATGCCTAAATCGTTTCTAGGTGTTATATATATATATATATGTATACATATATATATATATATATGTATGTATATATATATATGTATGTATGTATATATATATATATGTATGTATGTATATATATATGTATGTATATATATATGTATGTATGTATATATGTATGTATGTATCTATATATGTATGTATGTATCTATATATATATGTATGTATGTATATATATATGTATGTATGTATATATATATATGTATATATATATATGTATGTACATACATATATATATATACATACATATACATATATATGTATGTATGTATATATATGTATATATATATATATATATATATGTATGTATGCATGCATGTATAGAGAAATTGAAAAACAAGGTACATGTCAAAGCTATTAGATTCGGTTTTAAAGCTACTGCAAATTTATATTCCTATTTAAATTACATTTTTCTCATGTACGTATATAATTTTATGAATACATATGAATGATATGTGATTAGTATTTGTTCAATATTCTAAACAAAGGGGATTTTGTTGCTTATTGATACATAAATGCGATTATAGTCTAATTAGTTGATGAAGGATACTAACCTGGGCAATTTGTCCTTGGCTCTGTTCTTGTCTGAACAATGCCCTCAAAGGTTCCAGCCCAAGCATCTCTGTTGGTCAAAAATGAAGGCAAATTGAAGAGCTTTTTCACTGTTGCTGAAATGGATGAGTGCTCATATTCGGATGTAGGAGTTGGTGACCCATTTGGCCCATGAACAACTGTATCACCGTAAAAATCAGAAAAGCTTGAACAGTTTTCAATAATTCACTATCTCATACATGTTACACATGAGATTCATTGGTTCCATTCAAGTGGACAATAATTGTCCAATATAACGTTAATTTGAGAAAAAAATTCTTCATACACGGTTAGCTGTTTACTCACATGTTTCATTTTTTTCATTAATTATAATTTTTAAAATTTATAAACAGAAATACAAGAGAGCGTCATTCTATGGACTCTCGTCCTACAAATACAAAGAGGTTGTTTCTATATTCAACCCAAGATCAACCGTCATTGAGACAACTTTTCCGTTACGTCAGGACTCTCCTAGTGGAAAGACAATCCACTTATGTTCATATGTCCCTGTTTTTTAGTGTAAATAACTAATTTAATTTTAAAAATAATAAATGTAAATAAATAATCATTTTAAAAATAAAATAATAATTTTAATTTAAAAAACAGTTAAATTTAAATTTATGATCATTTAAAAAATAAAATTAATAAAATAATTATTTTAATTTAAAATGATAATCACTAAAGAGTAAAATTTAAAAATAAAAACGGTTAATTTAAAATTAACAGTTACTTTAAAAGATAAATTTAAAATATAAAACCGATTAAATTTAAATTATCAGTTACTTTAAAAGATAAAAATAATAAGATAATTATTTTAATTTAAAAACGATAACTTAAAAAATAAAATTATAAAAATTATGTTTACCAAAGGAGAAAACCCTCTTATATAATAATATATAATATATTATAAACAATATGAATAATTTTTTCAAGTATATATATATGTATATATATATATATATATATATATAATGTACCTAAGATAATTTGAGCAATTATTATGATCAAATTTATTAACCCATCTTAAATTGTCCTGAATTCTTGATAGAGCCTTGAAGTTTCCTCCCTGGCAACATGTCACCAACCAACTAAAGAATAATTTATTTGCTGTAAGGCACCAAAAATCAATTTCTTTCCATTTTGGCTTTCAGCTTAAGCATAAATCTTTGTACTTGAAAAAAAATAGTTGTTTGAGCCTGCACGGCCCTTTTTCTATCTTTTCAACAATACTATATCACATATTTCAACCCACTTGAAGCCTTTATTTTGTTTTTTGTTTCTTTAATCTTCGCCTACAACACATACTAAGCTATCAACTTACATTTCAAAAGTGATAAATCAATCCACCAAAAACACCTCAGATAAGTCAATCAATCCATAATAATATCCCAGCATTATTGCTCCTTGGTTTTGCTTTAAGACATTGGCAACTACATTGCTTACACACAATGAACTAAATCAAAAGTCAGATTCTTGCTTGTGGGGGTGTGTGATTTATCATCGTTAGGAAATATCCATAATAATGAGGTTTCACGCTGTACTCTTTGACACTGAAGATAGACACAAAAAAAGTAAAAGGTCCCACTCAGCACACCACATCACACTTTATGTGTATTGTCTGTTTTCAAAGTTAGTGTGAGAATCAATTTCTTAAGTGTGAGCATGTGATGGATGAGTCGTGCCTAACTTAAGTAAGTCATTTTATTAAGATCATGAAGGCACCATATGTGAAGTCGTATGGTGCATGGAAAATGTGATGAGAGAATCTGAAAATATTAGTATTCTTCTCTTACATGTTTGTTGAGCAATAAATTCTCATATCAATAGTGCTGTCTAACTGAAAACATTTATGCACCCAAGATGATAAGGATTTAGGTGTATCATAGAGAAAAGCCCATAAACTGTTCATACTGGAATGCAAGATTGTATTTTAGATATAATGACTGCATCAATTGTGCACAGAAAAGAATAGACAGATATAAAGTAGAATCTATATATACATGTCAAAATAACTCAATAATAAAAAAGATGTGACTTTGAAAAGTACTACATATATCATTAATTTATCAAAAAGGAAAAAACCAAAAAAAAATAAAATTATGTGCAAATCTAAAAATAAAATTACAATTAAAATATTTATATATTAGAATAAAATATTACTTTTGTATATAGACACGTATATTTATATAATAGAATCATATTTGTCATCAATTATTAAAACATAACAAAAATCATTCTATCATCATTTCTTTAACAGTTCTAAAATCAAGAAAACAACCAAAAATATTTAAATAATAGTAAAAAAAGGGGGAAATTATCAGATCAAATAACCTCTTTTTTGTTGTAGTAATTAGTGACACACAAATTAGAGGGAAAATAAAAGTCATCTGCTTTTAACTTCCATTATCTGACACAAACATCTTCAATATTTATTTCTTTACGTATTTTTAAAACCACTTTAATAATGATGAAAAAATAAAATAGAAAAAAAATAAACGAATGGAAATATGAGAAAATAACCAGATTAATAATTTGTATCAATATCATAATTAAAAATAGATAAATATTTATCTTTATCGGACAGAATTTAATAAAATATACTAAATGATGATAAAAATAAATTCCTAAATAAAACGGGAAACCCGTATATTTTTATATCGTTTAATAATCTTTAACCAATTAAGAAATAGCACTTCCATTAGATACTATTCTCATTAAAAGATTATCTCAATAATCTCAAGCTATCTTCCTTTATGTCTATATTTTTCTTTTAGTTGTCTGTTTCCTTTGATATCTTTTTTATTAACTCTATTTTTAAATTAGCTTATAATTAATTTTCACGGTTAAAAATAACCTTACGTAATAATTGAATACTGTTGTTGTAAATCTAAACTATTGTAATATTTAACATAAGTATGAATTATATGAAGTGCAATGCAAATGAATTATAGTGATGAAGAAATGGATATTTTACTCTAGTTTAGGGCATGACATACCTGTACCCTTCTGAATCCAAGGCGAGATAGCAATGGTAGGGACCCTCACTCCCAACCTATTAAAGGTGAAGTTAAACGGTTCAGGACCCACAATTCCATCAGGACTGGGCACCCCACGCGCGGGGGTAGGCACGTGGTCGTAAAACCCTCCATGTTCATCGTACGTGATAAGAAAGAGGGTCTGGTTCCACTGCGGGCTGGCCCTCAGTGTCTCGTACACCTCCTTCACAAACATCTGCCCCTGGTACACATCGTGCGATGGGTGATCATCATTGGCGGGTAACAACTTCGTGTCCATGTACCGCTGCTCCACCACAGTGTAGCTCGGCAACTTCCCCTCTTTGGCGTGCAGCTTGAACGACAAGTCGTAAGAGTGGAACTTCAGCACGTACTTCAGCTTCCGAAGGTTCCGGTAGAAAAGTGTGGCGGGGATGTTCTGGTAGTATATCCCGAAGTCTAATCCTGCATCGTACACGCTGTCGAAGATCGTTTGCTGCGGGTACCCAGCCGCCAGCTTGGCCGCCACATTGCTGGTGGCGCCGCCTGATGTTGCCGAGTGCACGAAGAGACGGTTCGGCTGGGTGGAGGCCGGCACGGAGGCGAACCACCTATCAACATGAAAATGGAAATCATGGTTTAAAATTAAAACAATAAAACACGGTGATGATATACGCGTGAATACGACACGTGAAATAGCTGTCTCTAGATATTTATTTCTCTTTTAGTGCAAAGGAAGAACCAATTTCTGTCTATTTTTTTTAGTTAAATTCATTAATAATAATAATATAATAATAAATATAATAATAATAATAATGCTACATTAATACACCGGTCCCAAATAATTTCAATTAAGAAAAAGGTGAAATGTGAAATTGAAAGAGAAAAAGGAGTTTCTTAAAGTAAATCCACATTAATGAAGGTACCTCACCAAACAAGAATAGAAAATCCAAAGATGTTCACATGCATTAGAAGGGGTTAGGAAGAGGACAAAAGAGAGAAACCTATCAAAAACAGCGAACTCCGAAACGAGCGTTTTGTAGACCGGAAGGAGGTCGGGGAGGAATCCGTTCATGACGTTCTCGGACATATGCGAGGTGTTGTCCATGGAGAAGGCCTGCTGCGCGAAGCCGTTCATGGGCGGAGGGTTGGCGGAGGTGTCGTTGGAGCCGAAAATCTGTTCGCGGATGGCCTGGAAGGAGTGGCCCGGGTCCGGGTCGACGTAGTGAGCCTGGTCTTTGAAGAAAAAGCGTTTGGAGTTGGGGTCGGTGACGGAGAGCGGATTGGACTCGGAGCCGGTGACGCCGTTGATGGCGGGGTTGAGGCGCTTCATCCAGCCGAGCATGTGGTCGAAGGAACGGTTCTCCATTACCATAACGACGACGGTTTTGATGGGGCTTGGAGTGGCATGGTGGAAGAGGAGGAAAAAGGTTAGGAAGAGAGGAAAATGGTTCAATCTTTGGAAGCACATTGGTTTGGCTCGTGAGAACGAGGTTTTGGGATTTGAGATTTTTGGATTTTGGGGATGAGGAAGATGATGCTACAATGTGTATGTGGCAGTGAGACCCAAATAAAAATTGAAGGCTCCTTTAAGTGTGATTGATTGAATACTCATTTAAGGAATAATATTATAATCAAGGTTTGTTTGTTAATTTGGATTATTACATCAATAGAAAATAAAAGGATTAAATATACTTTTGGTTTTAGTATATTATCTACAATTTAGTTTTTATTAGCATGTCATGTTTTACACCATCAATGAATTTAATGTATTTTTCACTTATCATCATTGAGTAGCATTTTATTATATTTAGTGATAGCTTTGTTAATTTTTAGACATCTTTTATCTTTTAAACATGGCTAAAATTAACCCTTGTTGAAATTAAAAATTACTATATACCTTGTATCTTAGTTCAATTTTTTAATTTTTGTATAAAATAAATAAATGTCATAACTGTTGGGTAAAAACAAAGTCACATATTAGATAAAATAAGATATGGACATGAGTTTATGTACACATAAGATACATCAATTAGTAAGAGGTCTTTTGGAGTTTATATAGTTTCTTTAATAATTTGGTGATTTTTCTTATGAGTAACATCTTTTATTACTAATTTAAATTTGAAAATTAATAAAAAAATATGAATCTTATCCGTCAAACACTANTAATAATTTGGTGATTTTTCTTATGAGTAACATCTTTTATTACTAATTTAAATTTGAAAATTAATAAAAAAATATGAATCTTATCCGTCAAACACTGATGTAATGGAACGAATAAAATAAAAATAGAGTATAAACTTCACATAAATATCATGCAATTTTGGATTTAGTTTCTCTTTCAAACTTTGATACACTTTGATCCATGTCCTTAAGGAAACTGTAATTTCTCGTCCTCCTAAATCAACGATGTTAAAATTAGCCTGACCTGGCTAACGGTGTGCCACATAATTTTATCTTTTTCTGAAACTGAGTCAACTCTGTGTACTTTTTTCACGCGGAAGGTTTGAGAAACAGGGTGGTGGTGGGTTATGTACTGCATTCGACATTCCCACTACAAAGAAATTCTTCTTCACCACCCTCATCTTTTACCTCGCCATCTTCACCAACACCAACCTCCTTCACCACGCCAACGTCGACACCTTCATAGGAACCCACAATATCTTCAGCTTCGGAACTGACAAAACCTCCACAGGCATTGACCCTTCAAAATAGTTCAGCTCATCATTCACCGAACCAAATTTCCCAAAATCACCAACGACATCCCCACGTTGATAAAAGAGATTTGATAGCACAAGGACTTATGCTTTCTTATTGATTGAATATCATGATGAGGCTTAAGCATACCAATTTGTTTCTCAAGGAAAATCTTGTTAATATCCCATTGTACTTCATTTATATCATGCTGACATCTTTTCTTCAATACGATCATGTAACAGCTTAACATACATTTCGTGTAATAAAAGCTTTTTCACTAAGAATGCCCTCGAATTCTACTTAATGATCTTTGAAACTTAATAATCATGGCATTACACTCTTAGAAAGTCTATATTTTTGTTGTACATTTTGTTGTTTGTCTGATCTACATGTTATATATTTGTTTTTGAACTGCACGTTGTTGAACGTGGCATCTTTATTTAGTTTATCTTTACAGTTTTTGTTGATTGAATAAGTCTTTTTTGTTCCTAAACTTTAGGAGAAAGCATTTTTGTTTTATCTTAGTAAGTTTTTTTGTTATTGCAAGTATTATAAATGTATCACTACAAAAAAGTAGGGCATTACCGAAGGCCAGAAGCCCTCGGAAAATGCCATAAGCCGTCGATAAAGGGTGTTTACTGAAGGCTTATCGACGGCCAAAAATCCTTCGGTAAATCTCTTGTCGCTAATAATTACCGAGGGCTTTTGCCCTTCGGTAATTACCGAGGGCCAGAAGCCTTCGGTAATTACCGAGGGCCTAAAGCCTTCAGTAATTACCGAGGGCCAAAAGCCTTCGGTAATTACCGAAGGGCAAAAGCCCTCTGTAATTTCCGAAGGCCGGAAGCCTTCGGTAATGACCTACTGTGGGCATTTACCGAAGGGCAAAAGCCTTCGGTAAATTGCAGAGAAGGTTTCAGAGAAATGGTATTTCTTGTGCATACCAGACTTGTATATCAAATTTCAATTACAAACAGACCTGCATATCAGTTTTCAAGCACATACAAACATGCATAATGTGCATCTCAAAGATGCAATCAATTATCAATATCCATT
>NW_025904453.1:6398-26398 GCF_018835915.1 Vigna umbellata
AATGAACGTCCGTCACTTAAGACGGACGTTCACTCAAGTATAAACGTCCGTCTCGGCCAGGGACGGACGTTCAAAGCCTGCAAATGGTTTTCACTGTTCAGCCAAATGAACGTCCGTCACTTAGGACGGACGTTCACTCAAGTATAAACGTCCGTCTCGGCCACGGACGGACGTTCAAAGCCTGCACATGGATTTTCACTGTTCAGCCTAATGAACGTCCGTCACTTAGGACGGACGTTCACTCAAGTATAAACGTCCGTCTCGGCCAGGGACGGACGTTCAAAGCCTGCACATGGATTTTCACTGTTCAGCCTAATAAACGTCCGTCACCTAGGACGGACGTTCACTCAAGTTTAAACGTCCGTCTCGGGCAAGGACGGACGTTCAAAGAGCTGATAGGTGTTTACTAGTTCAGCCTATTAAACGTCCGTCCCCTAGGACGGACGTCCAGAACATTATAAACGTCCGTCGCGACCAAGGACGGACGTCCAAAGGGCTGACACGTGTTCACTTTGTTCAGCCTATAAACGTCCGTCTCCAAGGACGGACGTTCATAACATTATAGACGTCCGGCTAGCCCCAGGACGGACGTCTACAGTTCCACTTATTTACTAATATGCCACCGGTCAATTATATACGTTGGGGCTTTTGTGGACGGACGTCTATTGGGAGACGTTAAAACCCCTTTCTGCACTAGTGGTTATAGCCTATTCTATCGATATTTGTTGTTTGTTGGGCATATAGTTCAACCCGTTGTCGGACCACTCATTAATGTCTAGTCCCATGCATGAGATATAGATACCTCGACATGAGGGGGTTTGTTGGAAGCCCCACATCGACTAGAAATAAGGTCAATTTGAAGTATATAAGTGGATGCAAACCTTAGCTTACAAGTCGGTTTTGTGGGGTTGAGTTAGATTTAAATTCCACTTCTTAACACCTAACACAAAATTAATTTATAATAAATTAGTTTTTATAATAAATTATATAAAAAAGGATTAGAAAAATAAAATAACAAAAAAAAATTTAAAATTTAAAATGTGATTTTGAAAATTTTAAGTAGTTTAAAATAAAGGGAAGTGGAAATGAAGTTGAAAACTTTGCAAGAGTAAAGCTTGGAATTATGAAAGATGATTTATTGATAAATTGAGAAAAGTTGAACAATTGGAAAACTCCCTTTATCATCTTAGTTTGAACTCTTATTGAGGGAGTGGTAGGTTCCTTTAGTCGTACTTCCTTTCTTCTCTTCTCTCAATCTTTTCTTTGTCTTTCTTTTCCTTCTTATTCCTTTCTATTATCTTTTTCTCTTCATACTCTTTTCTTATTTCCTTCTCCTATAACTCTTTTCTTTCTTCCTTCTCTTCCTCCATTTGTTCTTTCTTTCTTATCTTGTCTTCCTCTCTTCTCTCTTAAACTTCTCTTATATCCTCTCATCTTTTTATCTTAAAATTATAAGTTCCTTCTATAGGATGGTAAGATGAGCCTTTCTTTCAATCTTTTCTTTTTCTTTTAATATAGCCTTTTGCTTCCTCCAACTTTTTAGTGATTTTAGTTCTTAAGCCAAATGGTTTAAACTTGGTGGGGCCTCTTCACTAGAATCACTACTCATTTGGTAAGAATGATTTATAAACATGATTAGGTTTTATGTTATGATTATGCACAAACAAACTTATTATTTCAAAGAGAATTCTTGAAGAGACTTAAAGAGGAAAAAGAAGCTCAAGTTCACTTATAGGAAAGAGAGGTGATTCCTAAAGGAATACTTAATAACCAAGTCTTTCCTTGCTAAAGTTTACCTCAAGTCCTCTTGAACCAATCTTCTCAAAGGGAATTAAGTTTGAAAAGCAAGTAGACACACACTAAATTAAAATAAAGAAAGCAAGTAAACTAATTTACACGGCCTAATGGTAAGGTTAGAAGGCCCTTAAAACATTCAAAACTCTCACTAGCTAAAAACAGTTCACTGTAGACTCAAAGGTTCTAATGGGGATATGAGATTGAACACCAAATGTGCCCCCAAAACACCTAATTAGGCCAAGTTACAAGAAAAAAAAATTACATAAACAAAATTAAATAAAGGTTACAACTCAAAAGTAAATGTGAATATAAACAAAATGATTCTTTTCCTCTCCAAGTGTTTCTCTCATTCTCTTCTTGTCTCCTACACCAAGGCTTCAAGTCCACTTTAGGTTTCCACCCCTAAGATGCTACCTTAAGGGTTGGTTTGCCTCAAGCCTATAAACCAAAACAAGCAAAAGCCGAGAGGATGCCAAAGAAGATAAATCAAGAAAAGGCTTTAAAACAAAGAATACTAACTTCAAAAGGAGAGTTTTTATGACAAAACCCATAGTACCAAGAAGGATAAACAAGAAATTAAGTGGCTAGAAACAAGGTTAAACACACAAAGATTAACCTAAAGAAAGGCACTAGAATTGATGAACATAACAAAAAAACAATTAGAATAGAGAGAGGTATGCTTTTTGTTCTCTTTGGTTGATGGCTAATAGTGCATATAGTCAATCTTTTAATTCAAACTTGATACCAATAGCTGCTGGAAAGTCCAGTTTACAACCCCAAAACAGTTTCAAATGGAAGCAAAATAAACATCCCAAAAAATGTAGTAGTAGTGGTTCTAGTGCACTTGTTTTGATCACTTTTTTCTTGATTTTTCTTTTTCTCCTATTAATGAATTTCTTTTTTATTTTTCTCAATAATTTTCCAACACCAAAACAGAACCACTACATAATATTTTCAACATATATATTGCCCTTGCAACTCAAAATGAAAATAAACCTACTAGAATAAGAAGATAGATTAAGAAACTCAACAAAACATAATGGAAACATAACTCTATGAAATTTTAATGATCTAATAACAAATATGAACTCAAATATGAAAAAAAAAAGTACTCAAAAGGAACATATATGGTGAAGCTTTGAAAATGAACATATATGGTGAAGCTTTGAAAATGAACATATATTTTTGAGATTTTTCCAACACATAAAGAGGACTACACGTGACTCTAGACAACATGGAATGATTTGAAAATAAAAATTACCAAACAACATATGATGACCAAATGTAAAACAATAAGGACTCAAAAAAAGATAAGAACATGTCAAAATTTTATCCAACACATTTAGGACCATTTAGAAGACACAAAACAATAGGCAAAACTACCAAAACAGAAACTGAAAACGTTGATGAATATGCTTTGGCAACTCTAACCTTTGTTGAATATTTTGCTCATAACTTTCTCCAAGTAACTCCAAATGAGTTGATTCTTTTTTTGTTGTTGGAAACTAGACTTAAATGACTTTCATTTGAGTACAATCACATAATTTTTGGACATCTGAGGTAGATGCAGTTTAATTTTGAAATCATAAATGTTTATTGCCAATACTGTTTTGTATGTAAGGGAGGTTGATTTAGACCATACCACGATATCTACAACAAGAAAAGGCTAGGAAAACATAAAGAAAAAAAACCCTAAGCCTTGATACCAAATTAAGGGATAAGATTCTTCAAGCTATATGATTCAAGCCATGGAGATACTCCAAAAGGCATGGTAGAAATATGGTGCACATATGGTGGTTTTGGTGTGATGACATGACGACTCTTCCTTCAAGCTATATTACTCAAGCAAGAGGGAGAGACTATGGTGGCGTTTGAGTGCTCTCAAGAAGGGTTGGGGAAATTCTTAAGGATGGGTGGCTAGAGAAAACTGAAGTACCTTGGGTGGGGGGGTTGAATAATATTTATGAAAAACTTCTTCACAAATAGTGTAATAGCACTTTAGTCGAGGATTGAAAGATTTTACACAAATTGTTAGATGCTCGACTTTGGAAAACAATAAAATATTTTCAAGTGTTTTTTAGTTGTTAGAATATTTTTGATGTAGCATTTTAATTAAACTTCATTTTTAATAAAGAATTTTTAACAAAGGAAGCGTTTATATCTAAAGTAAGTGCAACTGCAGGTTTTATAAGAAAAGTGTTTAAGAGAACAAAGCAATAAGCACACAGTCGTTTTATACTGGTTCACTCCACTAAGTTATGTCCAGTCTCCTCTAACACCTTAAAGGATTCCACTATAATCTTCAACAAGATTACAACTGAGTATTATCACCACTCCTAGTATCCCTAGTCAACGAATAACACCTATTACCCTAACTAGTTGAGTTTCACCTACTCCTGGTTGCGTAGTATTCTTTACCACTCTTGGCATCCCTAGACATTCCTACTATCAACCTGATACACCATCTAGTTGATTTTCACCCACTCATGGTTTCCATAAGACAATCTTGATATCAACTTGACACGCTGCCTAGTAATCCTTTAACTCAATTGAGTTAATCAATGAGTGTTTGAATTCTCTTCAAAATGTGCAATCAAATAGATTGAATACAAGTCTTTAGACGATTACTCTCACAAAGAGGATATATGTTCAATAAAATTTAATCTAATAGACTCTCTGAATGTTTTCTATCTTCTATCTTCTTAAAATAGTAAGCTTGTATAACAATGAAGCTTAAGAGTATTTATAATCTTGAGTTTTTTCTTTTCTCAGAAAATTTCTTTTGAGTTCTTGAGCTCTTATGTGTTTTTTCTTTTGATGATATTTCTCGTTCTTTTTTATTCTCTTTGTAAGTTATTCTCTTGATTATTTCTTCAAAAAATCTTCTATTTAAAGGTTTCTAAAAATATATCCATTAGAAAAAGCTTTGGCATTTATTCTTGAATCTTCTCAGTCTTGTCGTATGAAGCAGCCGTTGGTTAAAATCAACTTGTCAAAGCATGCTTGCTTTTTCAGTACTTTGACAGAAGTAGGTTGTACTATTTTTCTGGCACGACTTCTAATGGAGAGAACATTCCGTGAATGTCTTCTTTATTCCCAACGTCCACTTCTAATTTGTATCGAATGGAACAGGTGGATGCATGCAGCAAATATCTCTTTTTTCTTATCACTTTTGTTGTTTTTAAACATTGAACATTTAATGGAATTTAATGTCTGTTAAGAACAACAAAGTACTTTTTATGTTTTCTACCGTTTAGGTAGGATTTTATCATTTAAGCTTCTCATTAATTTACCAAGAATTGATTGAAGACTTCATCGTTGGATGAAGTAGATCGTTTAGCTCATGGTATCATCTATTCTGTATAAATGCTTTTAGGTTTTGCTCTATTTAGTAAGTGTGTTTAGCAAGTGTGTTTAGCAAGTTGTCTTCTATCACAAGTTTTTGTAATATTAATTGAGACTTTTTTCAAAGTGCTTTCTAAAAACATTGTCTCGACACTTTTACCTTCGTAACTAAATTGAGAGTTTGATTGATTACCGTTTGCTACAATATAAATTTTGCATGTTGCAAGACTCTCATTAACGCTTAAGCTTGGGAATTGTTTAGTGTTGCGTACAGTTTATGCCTAAGTGATTTTCTAAGACTTTCCTAAGTTACTTGGTTTTTAGAGTATTTATCACCTATATTTTATCTATTATGATATTCTAGTGATACCATCTTCATATGCTCATTTCGTTTAATCTTATTTTGTTAAACTTCAAAACATATGAGAGCGTTTATACATTTTAGTCTTATAGACGATTTAGTCTTAACATAAACCTAGAAGGGGTGCTCTAGCCTTGATGACCTAAGTTGAGTAATATAGCACAAAATTGATAGCATAACTTTACACAAATTCAAAGGTAGTTTTTACAGAGAGGATATATAATCAATAAAATTTAATCTAATCGACTCACTGAATTCATTTCAAATTTTAACCAACATTAGATCTAGTTCAGAATCAATCTCAAATTGGCGATAATTCATTATCTTGACCCATTAGTCGAAGACATTAGTATGAGGCAAAATTTGAAGAAGTTGTTTGAAATGTAAGAATATACTTATGATTCACAAATATGTACACTTTTAGTTGTATTTTCTTTTACTTATATATACTTTATTTTTCTTTATTAACTAGGGTTATACAAACCTATCGAGGTTAAAGAGGACATACAGTTTCAAAATCTAAGTCAAATTACTATCATTTATATTAATTAATGTTCTTCATGTCAACTATATTAATGTTTTCTACTTTTGGATTTTTAATATCCAAAACAGCCCAATAACAATAAGAATGATTATGGGTATTACATTTTTCTCGCTGTATAAGAATGAAATATATGTGAAGGAGGGTCATTCAAGAAATTATAGATTCCTAACTCAAAGAAAGTCTAAACTCCGACTAGAAAGAGATGACCCTTTCCAAGTGTGAGGAGAATAAATAATAATGCCTCAATTAGATTTACTCTATGAAGGATCATCTCTTGCTTTGAGTTTTTAACAAACCCATCTAAGTTACTTGATAGTATCTCTAGTATAACATATGTCTACTTATTCCAGGTTTGTATATTTGTCAATTTTTAACGCTTATGTTCTTCAAAGCTTTTTTAAAGATAAATACTTCAAAGAAATACTTCCTATCTTATATACTCTTATCTTTTTAACATTAGCATATCTACGATGAGCCAAAATGTTTTTATTTTTAACCACTTCATGCATATTCATAATTTTTATGCATTTATAACTTCTAAACATGTGTTTATTTTGAAAATTTACTTGGATGTCTTAACTGTTTAGTTTGATTTAATTTTATATTGTGTTTATTTGATACATGTTTCACGTTAAATAATTTATAAGTTTGATTCAATGTTATGTATTTTTATAGTAATACATGTTTACATTAAGTAATTTATATTAGTTTAACTAAAATTAGTGGTTTCTTATGAAAAATTTAAATATTAATATCAATACTTAGAAGATTAAGACTTGTATCACTTTACAATTTTTGTCTAAACAAACTTAACTAATTATATCTATTATTTATCTTTATTCATGAATACTCCAAAAAAAAACTACATGAAAACATCTCTATTAAAAGAATCTCATAACTCGTTCTTTCTCTTTATTCCTTATTTTTTTCTTATGATTTCAGTATATATATACAACACTTTTTTTCGCAAGTTTATCTCTATTTAGACACATCATTTTCAGGGAAATATCAGAAACCACAATTCCAATAATTATGAACTATTTATTTAGATATATAAATTAAAGTATTTAATTTCTCAGTCATGAAACTTTTTCTTTTCACATAAATCTTGAAATCATATACTTACATAGTACATTATATTGTAAATAATAAAAATACAACAACAATAACACATGATTCACAGTAAACTCGAATCTTTAGTCTTTCCACTTTCTCAAAGGCTCAACAAGCAATCACACGTGACAGATCTGGACCATTTAGTGCATTTCGTGGTACTCAGTTTTGACATCATGTGCCGTCCAATTTTATTGTTTTACTGCTTTAACTTTTAAAAAACTAATGCCGGAATCAAATTCCTTTTCTTTATTAACTGTTTTCTTAATTAAAAAATAATCACATTAACAGAGTTTAAAGTTGTTTTGGTATGTCTTTCACTGTTTTTGTTTCCAACTTAATTAAAAAAAATCATGTGAAGATTGTTTCTATATATTGTCATTAAATTAATAACATACCGTGTATGTAAGTTTCTTTTTACTTAAGAATTTTTTTTATCAGTTAATAGTACAAAAACCTTTAGCTTGATTGAAGACTTTATTGAAATTACTTTTAAATTATACAGAATAGGCTGTAAAAAATTAAAATTATTCACATTAACATGTACATATATAATAAAAAGTAATGTGGTAGAAAAATAAATAATAGGTACATTGACAAAAGCTTTTGAATTCAATATCAAACCATCGATAAGATTATTGACTTTAATATAATTTCAAAATATATATTATCAATAATGATTTCTAATGCAAAAGACCGTTTTATACCGGCAGTCAATAGAATTTAATTATAATTTTAATAAACTCATTATATATATATATATAATTAAAAAAAAGTATATTTACGTAAAAAAAAATTAAATCAGTTTTTCAATCACAAATTATAGTGCGTAATAATTTATTTAATTTTGTTAAAAAAATAATATTATAATATTTTAGTGAGAATACATAGGATTAACTCAGTAGCTTGTATTATTATTTGAGTTGCCACATGCTTGGAAATTTCTATATATAGGCATCAAACAGCTTCTCTTGTCCCCTTTTCTCTCTCTCTACTCTTTCGTTTCCTTTTCATTTTCCGGCGAAATGGAGGCCAAGTTGGGCGGCGCCGCCGGCGTTACGGCGGCTACCTTCGACGAATTCAAATGGATCTCCTTTATGTTCGATCACGACATAAACGACGACGTCAAACCCTGCAAGCTCGACCCCTTCACCGGCGCTTCTGGTCACCTCAACGACGCTTTCGAAAATCTGGTTCGTTCTCTCTTATCACTCTTTCTCAAACGCAACACTCACAAACTCACTCTTCTTTTCTCACCTTCTATTCTATTTTAATATTTGCTATGCTCCACGTTATTTTTTCGGTAAGCATTTCTTTGCACTGTTTAGTTTATCAGAACAAAGACTAACACAGCTTCTGTATGTAACAAAAACAAAACATATTTTTCTTTCTTTTGCTGTGGAGATTTTTTCGTTCGTATAAATAGAGAGAAAGGGTACTTTGATATGCACATCTTTTTTATATTTTTTTGATATTTTTTTATTTTTTAAAAATATATATTAAAATTCATTTTTATGATTATTTTTTATGATTATTTGACGTGTTAATTGAATCTAAATATACCCTTATTCATAAATAAAAATAGAACAACAACTATAGGACAAAATCTAGGTGATAAGAAATTAACGAATAATAGTTATATTATTCCTACGAAATATCAACTTTAAAGCGTAATCCAAAAACTTAAACTATTTTTAGTAGAATAAATTATTTATCAATATATTAATAGGATCCAGTTAAATAAATAATTTGCATCTAACTTTGCTTTGTTCTAATAAATGAAAAAACACAATCTTTAATTTTTGTGGGAAGAGAGATGAAATCTGTTAGTTTTTGTACAGAAAACATATATGAAGGGAAAAAGATTATTTATAGGCAGAATTGAAGTTAAAGCAATTAGAAAAGGTGAAAGCCACGTCAGAATGAATTGTTTTGTGAACAAGAAGACATGCTGCTTTATTATCAGTAGCTTTTCTTCATAATCAGAAGTGGTGGGAAGGCATACTTTGGTTCAGGGTTTGGTTGGGTCTTACATGTCTCTTTCTTTTTCTATTTTTAACCCTTTATGACAAAATTTAAACCAATAACTATCTACTTTTAGAAGTGCTATATCTTTATTTGTATTTTTTGTTTATATTTTTTGGTTGGGTCTTACATCTCTCTTTCCAATTTTATTTATATTTTTTATTTTAAATATTTTACATGCTTATTAATTTATGAGGAGGTCACTGTTACGAATTAAAAGTTATTAAAATTAATTTTGGCATAAATCAAAAAAACATGGATTATATATTGTTTTTCTATGTATTCTATTTTTAAGAAGGTATAGACAAATACATAGAGATAAAAGTAGTAAAATTAGTGTTTTTTTTTCAGTATTAAGTGAGTTGGAAAGGAAACGACGATGATTTAACTTCCATGAAATATTAGAAGGAGTTCAAATTTAAAAGTTTGTATGAATATATTTAATGTTATTGATGTAGTATTATTGAAACTTTTTTAATATTTTCTTTTACACTCTTTAATTATTATTACCTAGAAACTAATTAGAGGAATCATAATTAAAAAACTTCTTATCAGGTTAAATTGATTGCAGTATATATATTTCATTTGTCGAACAATACTATATTCAATTAATGGTCATACTAACAATTAATTTCATTACTTAAAAGTGAACACATCACGAATGATCTAAGGATGATTTCTAAAGTTTTACATATGTCAATAAAAAGAAATTCAGAATGAAAAAAAAAAATATTTTTTAAATGAATCTATGGAAGAATCATGTATGAAAATTTTAATTACTCGCTGATTTATAAATAAGTCGAATTTATATACGTAGATGCATGTTTACTTATTGTTAGCAACTCTTTTTTATATTTTTTTATTTTAAAATTATTTTATTTAAAAATATTTTTATTTAAAATTATTACTAAACTAATATATTCTTATCATATTGTAACTCTTAATTTTTATATTATTATTTATTGATATATTTAACATGAAACTTAGGTGAAAATCAAGTAATAAAGTAGAATGTTACGGCAAAGATAACACGGTGGTGATTAAAAGGAAGCCGTCTTTAAAATTGTGACTTTGTTTTTCTTTTCTTTTTTCTAATTCATTAAATCTGGGTTACAATTTACATAAACTATATAAGTGTAAGACGGATTCTTTTTTACTTTTTTTCCTTTTTTTTCTCCTAAACTAATATTAAAAAAATAAAATAAAAAATAAATATATAAATTGCTGAGTCCGAGTAGAAACTCTTCATCACCTCATCAATTCCTCACCATCAGGTTCTTCGACATCGGCCTCTCCTCGCCGGCGACCAAGTTTCCCATCCGCTGCGGAAAATGGCAATACAGCTCGTCACGACGGCGGGATACGAGGTCGCTTGTGAACGGCGTGGAGAGACTGGGGTCTAATTTATGCTTTCATTTCCAACTATTATTATATGGAATAAATGTTTATATTTACAAGTGCAACTAATGAAATAAACTTATCTTAAATAGAAAACAGTACGCCGGTTAAGAAAATATTAATAATAAATATGCGTCAATATATAAGCATTTATACCGCAAATCATTAATCATGGGTCAATTTAACGATTCATTCATATATGTCCTTATTAAATTAATATTTTACGTCGAATGGTAAGATACATTAGAATCAATTAGGTATTCTTTTATACAGTTTGATATTTATTTCATAACTTTGTTTCAACCTTCAATGAAGAGAGAATGGGTGATAAAGTAGGTTGTACTAAAGAATCTGGTTTGGGCATTATAAAAATGGGTTTTGTTGGTTTTGCAGGATGCAGTAACTGCATTTTCAAGTTGTGGTGGAATAACAGATGGTACGGTCTTCTACTCGCAAACCTCACTCCCGTCCAATCCGCCATCTCTGCAACGATTGATTCTCAGTCTTCCATTTGTGGTACCGTTATTAATTAAGCTAAGCTATATCTATTTATAGTTGAAGATTTTGGATTGAATGTTTATTGAGAATGCATGATGCAGTTGGGCCCAGTTTCTGCTAACAAACCAAATGGAAGAGATAACGAAGTGAAAGGAGCGACCACGACAAGTGGTTCCTCACGTGAGCCATCTGATGAAGATGATGAAGCAGGTCTCTGTGAACAAAGCACAAACGCTGTTGACACAGCGTCTAGAAGGTACATAATCAAGATTGCAGAATCTACGTCCACCAAATTTATAATAAAATACACAATACGTTTTATGATTGCAACAGGAATGTTCTAATAGAGATCTGCAAGGAGGTCAGAAAGCAAGAAAACAAGCCCATTTGGCTGACCTGGAGTGGGCAAGTACTATTATCAAACAACACTCTTCTACTTTCTGCTTTTTTTATTCCATCTGCCTTATTAATAAACTTTTATTAGGGTAATAATTTTTTTTAAAATTTATTAATAATAAGAACTCATGTTAATTAGAAAATATAGGGTACCAGTACCTAACCTAAAACGACGAAAACTTTTGTTTTTTTTTCCTTGCCAGGTTGAACGGCTGAGGCAGGAAAACTCACACCTATTCAAGCAGCTTAGGGATGCAAGCCAACAGTTCCGTCATGTCGGGATACCCGATATCGAGTTCTAAACTCAGATGTCGAGCTTTTTAAGAGCTAAGGTACAAGAAATTCATTTATCTTTTAAAATGTTATATTTCCTCCTTAATTTTAAAAATTAGGATAAAATACATTTGGAACAAGCTTTGAAATAGGTTTTCAATATATAATATTTTTGAATAAGTTTTTTCGAACAGTGTTTGGAAAGAGTTTTGGAATAGAGAAATCCTCTCTTATCTGTCTTTAAAGTTACACAGAATACAAATTCACAAAGGCGCATACATACATATATTTGTTAACTGAAGTTGTTTGTTGATTTAGGTAAAGTTAGCTGAGGAATGGTGAGAAGAGGTACAATTCCACCATTCAACAACCAGATTCTTCCAAACTCTGAGTGAATTGAGCAATATGATAATGTGGCGTGGCATGGCACATGTCTCACCAACAATCACTGTGCATGGGAATGATGGTGCTTCATATGGTGCTGGAATCACACTCAGTGGACATAACTCACCTCTTGAGCTTGGAAACTTGGACATACCTTGCACTGATTTCAATACTGATAATGCTGTCAGCTCTATCACTACTATGGGCCTTATCACAACACTTTCTTTCCACCACACTTCTACTACTGTCAGTTAGATTTCACCTTAATTATTAGCTATTTTATAGGTAAACTGTGGAATTACATTCTAAAAAGACTACTTTACATGTAAGAAACCATGCAGACTACTAAGAGGGTGTTAATTATTAGAATATTGTAACAACTTTTCTAACTAACTTTTTTTACAGACCACTAGCATGTGTGTTAAATTATTAGTCTAATATTTTTAACAACTTTTTCTTAACTAACTTTCTACAAACGTGATAGTTTATAATTACTTCGTTGTTTAAATATTACTGACCAGTAAGAACAATATCTATTGTTAAAAGAGTCCTAAGAAAAAAAGTTATTCATATTATCATAATCCTAAATTATTTTTTCATTTTGTTTTGTTTTGTTCCGGTAAGTTGATAACACAAATAAAGAGATTGTCCAAATTTCTGAAGGTTTCCGAAATAGGTTTAAGTGTTAATATAATATCATTGTTGTAATTATTGAAGGGCTTAAAAGTAAAAAACAAAAAAAAATGAACAAATCCACACATTTAAAAATAATAAACATGCAAAGATTTTAATAAACACTTGGTTACATTTTTTAACGTGCAAAGATGAAACTTATGTGTTCCTAATTATCTTACACTAGTGCAGAAAGGGCTTTAGACGTATGTTATTTTGGTCTTTCAACGTCAGAGTCAGACCCAACGTCTTTGCGGGTGACGTTAATCAGACGTCGGCTGAGTATACCCGACGTCTATATAAACGTCGGATGTGGGTATACCCGATGTCTATATAGACGTCAGATGTGGGTATACCCAACGTCTATATAGAAGTCAGATGTGGGTATACCCGACGTCTATATAGACGTCTGATGTGGGCGTATGTCCGACGTCTATATAGACGTCGGATGTATAGATATCTGACGTCTATTGCCCTGGAACGTTTTGTCCACTGTTGGACGTGTGTGTGTGCACTGACAGACGTCTATAGACGTCGGACATGGCACTAACAGACGTCCACAGGGTGTTTTTTTTTAAATTAATTTATTTTTACAATAAAACCATACCTGAAAAACAGAAAATTGTCCCAAAAAAGTATACTGTAATATATATATACTTATATATATATGCGTTTTCAACTAAAGGAAAGTTGTACTTAATCTAAAAAAACAAATCCAATACCAAAACTATCAAAATATAAACTTAAACTAAACCTAATAATGTTCAACAACAAATATAAGTGTTCCTAGCTCCATCTTTGCAGAAGATAAGCTGCCCACTCCTGCCTTATCTGCCTAATTGTGTCCTTCGGTATAGGAGATGTACTCTTCAAGTCCTGCAAAAATGAAGAAAGATTCATTATGGTTTCATATATGTTCAAAGATGAATTTGATTTGTAATGTATTGAAGGTATGCATCACTACCTCATTCCAGTCGTCTGTAATGGAAGCTCGGATAATGGTCTTAGTCCAAGACATGACATAGAAGCCACATTCCCATGAATCTAGCTGCTTGTTACACTAAAATGACAAACTAAATAGTCAAGAATTTAGATCATTCAAAAAAGAACATGAATTAGAACTATAAATGATTTACAACCTTTGGATACAAAACTTGAACTAGTTGACCTCGGGATTTACCCATAACTCTATGTAGATTGAAAACACAAAGTAAAATTAATATAACTATATTTATCATAAAAATTTAAGGTCAACATGAAATTCAAAGTCATTTTTGGAGAAACACTTACCCTTGAAGCATGCTTCTCAAGTCATTTCTCATCTTCCTTTACAACAAACAAAACCATATAATTTCACATTTTTTGGGAATGATGACCATCAGTTGCTAATGAGACCTATCGTGAATCATAAATGTTAGTAAACTAATTAAGTAAACTTTAATGAACTTTTACATAAAACAACGCGTACCCATCAACGTATGGCACAAGGTATACGTCTCTTTTTGACTCATCCATCCATGTTTGCAAATAATATTGTTTGCTTTCAAGTGTGCTACCAGAAGGTTAAATGGTCTGAGGTTCAACAAATCCGTACATGGAAGACCGACCTTGGACTACAACGATTGTGTCCATGTACCTAAAACAACAAAGTAAGTTGTTAGAAATAGGAATCTAAATAAAACTAAAGGAAGACAAAATAAAGTCTTATCAGCACCATAGTTGAAGGATGGAAATATTCAACATCCTGTCTCCCCCAATGATCTCAAATGCATCATTCAATGTGATATATACTGGTACATGGGGGGAGACCAAATACTCTGAAATCCCAGTATATTTCTAATGATGTTCTCTTCAACCTGGGTAATCTTGTCATTAGCTTTGATAGAGGATCACTAGTAAAAAAAGGAGATTCAAACTCGCACATTACGCTTCGGTTTCATCAAAATCGAAGCGTATCAAAATGCGGTGGCATTACTGTAATTATAAACACACTATATGCCTCGATTCTCAATCAACCGAGGCCTAAAATGCATACTGCTTCGGTTCGTAGAGCTACCCGAAGCATATAAGTTTTCAAAATTACCAAACTCTGACCTTTCAGCTGACAACTTTTTGGAGATAGAGATACTACCTCGGTTAGCACTCAGAACCGAGGCATATATGCCTGCTCTTCCTGCACTTCCTGCCACGTTGCCCTGCTGCCATTGTGCTGAAATGACTAACGAGTGATACTGCCTCGGTTCTGCAGTCACCCGAGGCAGTATAGCCTGCTAAAAACCTACTCCCTCTAAACATTCTACGTTCTAGTACAATAAGATACTGCCTCGGTTGCTTGAAACTGAGGCCATAGAGGCTTTTCCGCTTTGGGTGGGCAGCTAACCGAGGCATATAGCTTAATTTAATTTGAAAAATTAAATTTACTGAAATGTTTATGCATCGGTCTTAGGTATAGCCGAGGTAGTAGGCCCTTTCTGATTCGGTTATTTGGTTAACCGAGGTAATATCTGGAGTTAAAACTCCAGAATTGCTGAGTGTTTCGTTTACACGGGATTTCTTCTTTTTCTTCTATGTCATTGCCCTTCCTCCACCACTGCCCACTTCCCTCGCCGCCCCTCCCCCTCCGCGGTCGTCATGCCTCCATCGGCGTTCTCGTTGTGCTTCCATTTCTTCTCCTTCTCCGTCACCGTGCCTCAACCTTCCACGACTCTGCCTCCTTCTCTCGCTGTGCACTGCCTCCATTTCTCTTGAGCCAAGGGTTCTACATTTGCGCCTCCGACGACTGACACTGCTGCCTCCAACGACTGATTATGCTGCCTCCGCTGTAGCCTCTGTCGATCACACTCCGCCACTGTAGCCTCCACCGTTGCAGGCTCCGCCTCCACTTCCATTTCTTTCGCGCATTTCACGGTTGGTTCATTATATTTTATTGTGTTTGATTGATAATAAATGTATTGTGTTTGATTGATAATAATTGGTGGGGGATTGATATATTGGCCATAATACTAGCAATTATATTGTTATTTGATCATAAAATTTTTATATTTGTTTGATAATAATTGTTGTGAGATGATATATTGGTGATAAGTAGAATTATAAATTTTATTATTCTTAGTATAAATGGATATTGGTTTGATAATTGGTGTGGTGAGATATTTGATATATGGTATGGTTATTGATGATAGATGATATATAATGTATTAATGGTATATTATAAATTTGGTTGATTTGACTGATTAAATAACGTTAAGTTGGAAATCATGAGTTGTTTGCTTCAAATATTGGTTGTTGTTGTGAATTGAGCCTTATTAGTTTCCCGTGGAGAATTCAATACAAAAATATTTACTATCTCAAGATTTTTTTCAACAAATATATTTTACAAACGAAGAGAGGCGATGGTATAATAATTTATAAGGGATGAATTCTGAATTGTCGGTTGGACAGTTTACAAAGAGTAAAACTTTTTTCATAGCTATATAACCTATAAATTTTAAATACATTCTAAATTTCATGAAAGTGTCGTGTGTTTGTATTGATAGTTGGGGCATATTGATTGTGATTTATAATCACTCATTTCGTGTAAACCTGAAGACCAATGCGAAAGGCTGCAAAAATTTGTGAAGTTAAGATATGTTGTTAAAATTAATATGTTTAATAAACGAAAAAAGTGAATCTTCTTGAATGGGATAGGGTCACACCTTGAATACAAACACGATCAAAGTGATCATTCAAGATTATTGAAATTGTGTAAAAAACAATTTCAGTAAACATGCGTACGGATTAGAGGGTGGATTAATTTACCCACGCATCAGCACTGAGTACGAGAGAGGGGTAGAAGAAGTTATAGAGTTTGCGCAACGTAATGCGAGTACAAGTGGTGATGATGAAGTCAAGTTCAGATGTCCCTGTGTGAACTGTTTGAATGGGGAGGAAGTGACACGCAACTGATATTAGGGAACATCTTATCTGTGATGGTTCCATACGAAGTTATACAACATGGATATGGCACGGCGAATTAACAGACTTTCCAACTGTGTCTACAACTGAAAATGTTTATGATTCCACAATGGATATGGAAGATCAAGCAGAAGAAGACAACTTAGAGGACATTATCGCGAGATGTTGGCGTAGAAGCTTTTGGCCCCAAGCGCAGTGTATGAACACGTGTCCACTGAATGAGGAGGACTCCTTTTTCGGCGGGTTCAAACTAAGTTCACACGGTGTCACGGTGTTTGTAGTCATGAATTAACGGCGAGCAATGGATATTGGAGTGATAAGAGTTTTACGAATTGTTGTCGTGTTGAATGAACTGAAAATGCTACGAGAGGAAAATCCGTTTACCCAATCGTAATTATGATCAAAAAAATTTGTGTTGGGGTTATGGAAATAAACGGATACCATGCATGTCGAATATTGCATTATTATATAGGAATGAGAATGAAGTTTTGATAAAGTGTCCAAAATGTGGGTTATCACGATACAAGTCAAAAAACAACGGTGAAGATGGTGTTCACACAGAAAAGAATGGTTCTGCTTTGAAAGTAGTTTGGTACCTTCCACTAGTTGCCAGACTTAAGCGTTTGTTCGCGAATCCAAAGACGCTAAAAACCTAAGATGGTCATGCAGGGATTGAGAGACAAACTGATGGGCCGCTTCGTCATTCAGGCTGATTCAACGGCAATGGACAATTAGTGAGAAGAATTCCCCCAATTGTGAAGAATGTAGAAAAATCTTCGGTTTGGCTTAGCACTAATGGAATGACTCCATTTGGTAATAAGTACCAAATCACAGTGTTGGCCCGTTTATACTGATAATACCAACTTATCTCAGATTGTGCATAAAAGAAAGTACATGAGGTGTTTTCAAAGTGTTGATAATCTGGTCCAAAGCAGCCTAGAAATGACATCGATGTTCGAACACCCTTACCTTCACATTTTCCTCCATGTCTGCTCTTGGGAAGACCCACTGGTTCACAACTTGGCATATAACTTGAACAAAATTCAATGGCTTATTCTGCAATGTATCACTCTATGATTGAAGCTTATGGTCGGTACTGATTCTTGACATATCCCTTTAAGATCTTCATGTATCTTTCAATAGGGTACATCCACCTTAAGAAAACTGGCCCACATTCGAATTTCTCTGACTAGATGAACAATCAAATGAACCATGATATCAAAAAAAGAAGGTGGAAAATACATCTCCAAATCACATAATAGTCTTATTCCTTCATTTTCCAATTGATCTAAACCTCAAGGGTCAACAACTTTCTTGCAAATGGCATTAAAGAACAAACTCAAATGTTTCAGAATACCCCTAACAGAAGGAGGTAATATGCCTCGAATAACAATTGGTAACAAGGTGCATCAATACATGACAATCGTGAGACTTTAAACCAACTAACTTTAACTCTTGCACAGAAACAAGGTTACTAATTTTTGAAGAATAACCTTGTGGAACCTTCACACTTCTTAAAGAGTTACAAAAACTTTGTTTTTATTTTTTAGAAAGAGTGTGACAGGCTGGGGGCAGATAGGTGCGTCTTCCTATTGTTTGTGGATGTAACTCAGATCGGATTCCCATGTCAATCAAATCTTGTCTTGCTTTTATTCCGTCTTTGCTCTTCCCTTTCACGTTTAATAAAGTTCTGATGACACTGTCACAAATATTTTTTTCAACGTGCATCACATCAATACAATGTCTAACATCAAGTTTACACCAGTATGGAATATTAAAAAATATTGATTGTTTCTTCCAAATATTTTTTGCAAAGGTACTTTTATGATGTTTTTCGAACACAATGTCAATGTTTTTGACTTCGTTGTACACCTCTTCACCATTCTGGGGTTTGGACACAACCTCATCCTCAACACGTCCATTAAATGCTTTTTTCAATCTACGATAAGGGTGATTACGAAGAAGGAATTTCCGATGTCTTGTATATACCGTCTGCTGACCATGCTTCAATTGAAGGTAACTAGTGTTTTCTTCAACAATGGGACATGCAAAATGAATTTAATACTATAACCCCTTAAGTTTCCATACGCTGGGAAATCATTTATAGTGCAAAACAACATTACACGCAAACGAAAATTTTCTTGAACATGTGAATCAAACACTTCGACCCCTTCTTTCCACAACAATTTCAAATCATCAATTAAAGGTTTCAAGTAAACATCAATGTCATTTCCAGGGTGTCTAGGACCCGATATCATCATGGACAACATCACATATTTTCTCTTCATGCACAACGAAGGAGAAAGATGGTATATCATCAACATAACTGGCCATGAACTGTGTTTGCTACTTAAGTTCCCATAAGGGTTCATACCATCAGTTGCAAGTGCAAGTCTTAAGTTGCTTAGATCAGACACCAAATGTCTGGAAATGTCACGATAGTCTTCAATTGTGGTGAATCAACTAGGTGTCGAAGAAAGATTATCGACCTCTTTCTTCGACAATGGTGATTTAAGGTTCTTTGATCTTCTTAACAGAGAACAGCCGTTTTGAACCTAGTAGATAGGTCAAATATACATCACCCGTTAGCAGTGCAACCATCATTACCTCATACCAGGTTCCTGTCAGATTTCTTTTTAAACGGATTAATATTTAAAACCACATGTTGGGCAATACGTTAGCGAAAAACCAAACTCCTTTATGTACAAAACACAAATCATTAGGACAAGCATGATCTTGTGGATTATTAAGACCCATAGGACATTAAAAAAAATTGGCCCTCGTAATTATGAATAGGTAGAGTATTATTTTCGGGAATAACTCCTTTCAACAAATCCAACAACTTGTGAAACTTTTATCGGTCCATCCATTCCTTGCTTTTAAACTAAACAACTTCAATGTTGTAGACAGACGTGTAAAGTTCTGGCATCCTGGGAACAACAGTTGCTCTGAATCATCTATAAGAGAATTATACAAATTAGCTCTTCCAAAATTATCTTCACCAACATCACGTATCAAGTCCTCTAAATGATCACTCATCCATTCTTCCACATAAATTTTCTAGTTGAGTTGGTACGGCTGTGGGTCCAGTCCAGAGTACTTCTGACCATGCCAAGTCCCATAAAGTATAAGTTCTCATATGTCGCGAACATGATGATCGGTCACCACATCTTCGTCTAAGTCTTTGTCGTAATTGGATAGACAACGAACAAAAGAACAACAATATGTCCCGTTCACAGA
>NW_025904454.1:0-25056 GCF_018835915.1 Vigna umbellata
ATTACTATTGAAGTGGAATAAGTGAAACACATTTTTCAAAAGGTAAGTTTATATATGTGTTATATATTATTAAACTTATTTTTTAGTAGTTTGGGTGTTGGAATGTCGAGTGTTATTAATTATATATATGATGAACTGTAATGTATTTCTTTAATATATTTTATACTATAAGCAGGTAAATGTAGTAAAGGAGGTAGGGATAATATTGTCTTAGTGATTTTGATACTTTATTTTGGTTGTTCTTGTTCACACCTTGTGTTAATACCAAACTTGGTAAAATTCAAATTCTGCCATTGAAAAAACAAAGTGTGTAAGTTAAAAAGATTACTTCATTTGGATTGCATAGAAAACCAATTTTATAATAAAATAATAAAAAATGAAGTATTCACAAAAGAACGTGTTTTGGTAACCAAATATGGAGATAGTTTCAAAAGTTTGCGGGTTTAGCTGTAGGCATGCATTACATCATTCACCTTAAAACTCGATGCTCAAGAAATCAAATAATTTTATATAGTCTGGAAAATTCACAATTTCTTATCATTGTTGTGTTTTTTAATTCATCAAAAATATAATTAGACATTAGATTATAACATTTCTCTTTGTGAAAATAATGCGTGCAAATTCTTTTAATAAAAATTGGGTTTTTAATTCCTGATATTAATGTTAATTTGTCTATGAAAACATTTAATGCATCTCGTGGCAACGATCAAGTTTTTGAACAATCAGAAAAAGTTTAACAAACATTTACTGTTTTCAAAGGCATTTTCATCTTATTCAGATCGGTATATTCTTTTTTGGCAAATGTGCAAAATGTGCAAAATGTGCAAAATATGCAAAATGTGAGTGATATTTGTGAATAGTAAGTATGTGCATGGAAAACATTTTACATATCCACAAACATGGAAAAAGGTGTTGTCAATCAATAGTTTTCAATCATTTTGCATCAACTGAAACCATCACTACAATCCTAGTTTCACCAATATATATATATATATATATATATATATATATATATAAAAGGACATAGAACAAAAAGTTTAAATTATATACATAAATTCTTTATATACATTTATGTTAGACAACAGAGTACTGATGCACCGAAGGGGAGAGGACGATTGCACCGAACGGTCGAGGACCTCTGTACTGATCGGTAGAGTACTGATCGGTAGAGTACTGATGCACCAAAAGGTAGAGGACGCCTGCACCGAACGACCAAGGGCGAAGGAGATTTGGAGGGAAATGCATTTGTCATCAAGGGACACGTGGAAGAAGAAAAGATGAAAAATGACACATGTAAAAGGGTGAGAGCACGTAGGGAGAATGTGCTATTAAAGGATTTTGTTCGGTGAGAAGAAGGGCATTCTGGTATGAACCAATTTCTGTTTCCTCTGCTGAATTCTGATTCTCTCTCTTTGCATCTAAACCCACTCACTTATCCTTTTCTTCTCTTCTTCTTCTTCAGGTTGAACCTTATACATGGGGAATTCTTGATTGAATAGTCTTGTGAAATTTTCTATTCGATTTTTGTGGCATTGTTGATTAAGTTGTAAGCCATTTACAAAGAGTTTACTGTTGCATTCTGTTTCAATAAATGTTCCCCGTTACATTTGGTTCTTTCATTGTCGTCAATGGCTGAAAATACTCGGATGAAAGACATGCAAACTCAGCTCACTTCCATCTTGAATTGGATCGAGAAATAACCGGATCGTGATAAAGCCAACCGCGATTTGCTCATTCAATTTCAAACAACTAACATTGACCGTATGGATCAGATGCAGAAATTGTTCGATTCGTTAACACATGGTGACAATCGGCACATTAATGCTTCGAACTCAACTGGTTCGCCGTTGCTGGTGACTCCATCTGCTTCTGCGTTGTTGGTCCACAACATATATTTGGGTTTTCCTCACTTTGATGGCACAACACCAGTGTTAGAATGGATTTTCAAAGCTGAGCAGTTTTTTAATTATCATCATACTCCTGATCAAGAAAGAGTTGAGATAACTTCTATTCATTTTGAGAAGGATGTGATTCTGTGGTTTCAAATGTTACATCGTATGGCGGTCATTCGCACATGGTCAAATTTGAAGAGAGCTTTGGAGAGCCATTTTGGACCATCTCCTTTTGACTCACCTACTGCAGAATTGTTCAAACTGTATCAGTCAGGAATAGTTTCAGAGTACTACCTCAAATTCATGGCCCTAGCCAATAGATCTGAGGGTCTTACGGATGGCGCGATGTTAAATTGTTTCTTAAGTGGTTTAAATCGGGATATTAATTAGACGGGATGTAGTAGCCAATGTCCTACTAATCTTTTGCGTGCTATGTCTTTGACCAAATTGTATGAAGAAAAGTATGCTCCTATGGTGCATCAACGTTCTACCACATATATTCATAGATATTCTCCATTGTCATCTACCAGCGCAAATCTTACTGCAGCAAAGAATACAGGAAAACAAGCTTTACCTTTGCTTCTTCCCACACCTACCAGTCCTCCACTACGCCAGTCTAATTCAAAAAAATTACACCTGCGGAGATGCAATTGTGGAGAGAAAAATGTTTATGCTATTTTTGTGATGAGAAGTTTACTTTCAATCATAAGTGTGCTAATAGGCAGTTGTTGATGTTACAAGCTGAAGAGGAGGATTTTGATCATGATAATGATATTGAAAATCTATAATCTATCACTCATACAACTAGTGAAGATGGATTATAAGATAATCACCATTTATCCTTAAATGCTATGAAGGGAGGCTTAGGTGTTTGCACTATCCGTTTTTTGCTCACTTTAACTCTTTGCCAATCACAGTATTAGTTGATGGAGGTTGTTCGGATAATTTCTTACAGCAACGAATTGCTATGTTTCTTAAGTTGAACATGAAACCAACTCCTTTGTCAAAGTTATGGTGGGAAATGGCAATTATATGAAAGCTAAAGGATTGATTAAAGATTTGCATATTCAAGTTCAAAGGGCTCGATTTGAGTTACCTGTATTTTTGCTACCTATTTCAGTCTTATTCCACCATATCATATGCACTTTTCTTTAGATACACAAATTAGTCTTATTCCACCATTTCATATGCACTTTTCTTTTTATTCTTTTCTTAGTTTAGGCCTCTACAAGACAACCATAAATTCAAGCCATAAATTTATCTCGTGGTAAAAGTGCATGACAACCCCATTCTCCAAAGCAGAAACAAACCCTGACCATCCATATTAATTCTGATCACACAATTTCTCGCAAAAACATCTCTTTAAACACAAAAATAGAAATTATACAAGTATTCTTAAAAACTAATTACATTCATACTAACCCTTATAATGAGGGTCCCTTAAGGTCCAACTAGATAAATGAGGGTCCCTTAAGGTCCAACTAGATAAATGAGGGTCCCTTAAATTCTTCACTATATCAATAAAGAAAAAAAATGAACACCAATCTTAATATTAAACTATATTTATAAAGCTAAGCAAGTATAGAGACATACTGAAAGTTGAAAAGAAACATCTTCAAACATAATAGGTAATATCATTATGATAATTTACTAAAATTATCATTAGTGCAAAATTTAGGTTTATCCACCCGAATTAATGACCACAGAGGAGTTGTTATCATAAAAACAAGCATGGTGAATATTTTGTAAATACGATAAACATTTTTATGGTGATTAGTTAAGAATTGTCTTTAAAACTTAAAAATCAAACAAAAAAAACTGTTTCATTAAAAAATATCTTTTTTATTTAAGTCTTATTTAAATGTTTCCATAAGTAAATTGATAGATTGTGAACAAGAAAGAGTACTTTGTAAAAGTTAAAGATGATTTTGAGGTGTTTAATTAGTTTTTATTTTTGAGTTGTTTTGGTAAAATTGTAATCACAACCCATGAATCATTGGATTAGGCTCTAATTTTTACATAGTATTATTGAAATGTAATTCTCCACTATGATCGGTGAGATTTATAATTAGAACTTTACACTAAAAAAAATAATTTTTGTATTTTACTATAAAAGTTAAGTCTTTACATGTTTTCTAGTTTTAAGTTGTCTTGGTAAAAAGTTTATTCTTGCTTCATTAATGGTTAGATTTGGATGAAATTTTTATTCCAAGTTCGTAAGACAAAATGCTTCATTTTGACAATCGTGATCTCCATTTAGAGGTTTGTGGTTAGATAAATTATTTTCATAGTTTGAACTAGCATCACCTATAATTCTCCATTATGACAGGTGCAAATTATCATTGGAGGTTTATACTAAGAGAAACAATTCTCGCATTTTAGTATAGAAGTTAAGTTTTTACACATTATCTAGTTATGAGTTGTCTTTATAAAATTTTTTTGCTGCTTCATTAAGATCTCGATGAAATTTTTATCCCAAGTTCATAGGACATAATAGTTCGTTTTGATCATCGTGATTTCTATTTAGAGGTGTGTGGTTATTGAAAATATTATTGTAGTTTTAACTAGCATCACCTATTTCTTGTTTCGAGTTAGTAACAATTCGATTCCAAATTTGTTAACCGTTAGATCAAGCTCTAAATGTTAAAACATGTAATTTAGATAATATTATTCACTATGACCATTGAGATTTACATTGAGTTACATTAAGAGGTATGTAATAAGAAATATCATCTTTATATTTAGGGTAGAGAACAACTCTTCTAAAAAGTCAACCAGTCTTCTCTTAACTACCATAAGTTGCCAAATATGATATTTAAATAGTAATGGATGATTTTACTATTACTTGCTTGTGAATGTCTATGAAAAAAATAATATTAAAATAAAAACATAGTATATAAATTTTTTATATAATGTTAATAGGAGAAGTAAAACAAGAGAGTTTTGGTAGTTGTATCCATTAATATTTCTTCTTTATTATTTTATTAAGGTATGATTGAACTGTGATTAGGCCGGTAAAAAGATAAAAATTCATAACAATTATTATAAATAAAGTTTGAATATACAACTTTCAAATATATGCATTACACATGTATTATGGTAACTTATGTTTTTCCGCTTGGTCACTGACTTTAGTATCAAAATAATTTCTATATGTACCATCATAGCAATTTAAACGCATTGGATCCGACCAATTGACATGAAGATACGTTTGTTCAATGTGAAATAAAATTAGAATTGAATAAGGCTAAATACAAAACAAAACAGTAACCAAAGATTTTCATTGATAAATTTGATCGACATATTTAATTATTATTTGTGGAATGTTGAAAATTTTATTATTTAGAGTTAAATATATAGTTTGATTCTAGATTATTTTTAAAATTTTATAATTAGTTTATAAATTAAATACTATGTTTATTTTATCTTTAAACTTTTTGAAGTCATATTTTTAAATTAGTGTTTTAAATATTTTTATGTAAATTAAATTTTATAGTAAAGTATTAATCGTTTCTTATTCTAACTTAACGATAAAATCGTTTTAATTTAGTTTCAAATTAAAATTTGAAATTATTACTTAATGTTAAAATTCTCTCACAAAACTTAATAATAAAATATATTTCTTTGATTCTTATATATTATCCATTTTTTAGTATACACTTTTATCACTCATAATTTAATTAACAGTGCTTATTTTTGTGTTGTGAAATTATTACAAATAAATAAATAATTCAACATTTAATTAATTGAAATAATAATTAAGCACGAATACAGTTTGCAGTTCATATAATTGTTATAACAAGTGAGAATACTCCTAATAGTAGATTATATTCGTGGATATTTTTTGGACCTATGATGAAACTTTAAAATTTGGAAGACTTAATTTAATTCGTATTTCAAAACCTAAACCTTTTAATATAAAAAATTATATATCAAAATTTTTATATTTGCGTATTTCAAATTCCTCTCATCTCCTTTTCTGTTTTTTGAAATGTGTAATTTTTGGACAAGTTTTTGGAATGTATTATTAAATAAATATTTAAAATAGTTGTTTCAGTTATCAACAAAGCCGTCTTAGCTCAGCGGTAGAGCGCGTGGCTTTTAACCACGTGGTCGTGGGTTCGATCCCCACAGACGGCGTTTTTTTTTGTTTTGAATCACACTTATTTTTAACCCTTTTCTATTTTGAATTGACAGTACTATAAGAACTACTTAACTAATATCAAATTTTGATATATAATTTTTCATATTAAAAGGTTTAGGGATTGAAATTAGAATTACATTAAGTCTTCCAAATTTTAAAGTTTTATCATAGTTCCAAAATTTTCCACTAATATAATCTACTATTAGGAGTATTCTCACTTATTATTTAAATATTCGTGCTTAATTATCAGTTAATTAAATTATGATTGGTGTAACTTACTCTTTATCATGTTATAAAGTATATTTACTATTGCTAATTACACAAATTAAAGAAAATAATAACACTCTATTACTAAAATTGCAAACCAAGATTAGAAGTTAAATATGAAGTGTAGCATACTCAAGCACAACAGTTCTGCTCAATCTGTTCATGAATGCAGTGATCTTTTTCTCCCATGCACTCTGGTGCAACAACACCTCATCCAGTGAAGGAGTTTGGAAAGTAGAATCCATGGTAACTTGTGTGGTAGTAGCAATAGCTCCAAATCAACCCAATCATTAGTAAGTACATTAGAGGCATGAACTGCACACACCAATTTCAGAAAAATTTGCACCTGTAAGGAGGTTAAAATCTGGATTTATTCCACAATTAATTTCATCACAAACAGAAGATCGAACTATGTATCTTGAAGATCGAACTGTTCTTCGGCAGCTGTGGTAAGATGTTGTATGCTGCAATGCAAACATTATCTCAGAAGGTGATATTCTAGTGGAGTGCCTTTGAGAATGTGATATTTTATGAATGCTTACATTAAAATACTTCGACACTATCTAATGCCTTTTAAGTTCTTTACTTCATCACTTGAAGTGTAAGAAAATGCTAGTTATTGGTTAATCAGTGTGAGGTGTATGAAGTTTGGTGTATTTAATTTCTACTTTGGGCTAAATATATTATAGCAGTAAAGGATTCCTTCATTTAATATTCTGTTTTTAATTTTCTTCCCCACAAAGCCTTTCTTGTTTTTATCACGACAGGGATACAGCTGGTCAATAAATATTTAGCAGTCTTATTCCCAGCTTTGCTGTCATTGCTTATGATGTTGCAAGTATACCATTTAGGGTGTATCCCTGTCGTGATAAAAACTTGCAATAAGACTACTAAATATTATTATTATTGTTCCTTGAAGGAAAGACCTGGATTTGATCCTAGGTTTTGGTTGCTTGAATTGTTTTGCAGTTGAAATGTTGCATGTTTGATTTAGGTTGTGGTTTTGATGTCTTGTAACAGTGTTTTTTAAAATTTTCCATTCTGCTCATTGCTGCTGGCTCTCAACCTGATTCAGGGGGACGTGCTTGCTGAATGTGTCTTATCTTGAAGTTCTGTAACTTTTTTCTCAGTTCTACTTTTTTTTAAATATAAAGGTTCATCTGTGTTTTAGACCTTTTACTCCATTTTATAACATAATATACAGATGGCAGATAGAACAACTAATGTTGTTACAGTTGGTTGTTTAGTTTATCATTTTTTAAATCTAAAATATAGTTAAAAGAATTAAATTTACGTATTTTCAAAATTTAATGATTAAATTAAACTAAAATTTTGAAAAAGAACTAATTCTAATTTTTACGAAAATTAACTAACCAAAACATATTAACTCTTTAATATAACGTGATAAATTATAATAAAAATAATATTAAAAGTATAAGTTAATATTTATTTATTTTTAAAATGTTATATTATTTATTTACTACTAATACATTTAAATTATGTATAATATTGTATATAAATATATACTATATTAATTAGTGTACTGAAGATGGTACTGTATTTTGGTTTGAAACCAGAGTTTAAGAGCCCCATTTATAAACTACAATCGCAAAAGAAAAGTTAAGCTTTTACAAATTTAAACGCATACCATACACCCGGTTTTGCAATTTAAATTTAAGACGTTCATTTCTGGATATCCACGTGTCAGTCTGAGGTGAAAGGGATTGGAGATGCACAATAAGGCCCTGAGAGGATCCACACATCCCACTTTTTTTCTCTCAGATTATTCTTCCCATAATCTCATTTTCATTATCATGTCATTTCGTTTACCCTTCTTTGCATGCCAACATCTCGAGCAAAGTCTCAAATCGAAGGTTCTGCTTCTGCACTTCATCATGCTGAATTAACCAAGGTTAGGTAAGCCTTCTCACCCTCAAATTTTACATTTCTAAAATCAAATCAACATGTTCTTAATAATTACACAAGATTGTATAACACTCTGTCATGCCCGAAATCTGTTTGAGAAAATGCCGCAACCAGAAATTCCATGTGAGCTAACTTTCTTCACTGAAGACCACTGTCTCAGTGTAACATTAATCTTGCATTTGCTTTGTACAGTTTTTGAAGGTGCCAAACTTCAACACGTAACCTGGTTACTCTCTTACAAGTTACTAGTTTGTGCATATAATGTTTCTCTTTCAAGCAAAATGCATTAAACAAATGGAAGCTTTGACTCAAAGGTGTATATCTAGATGGTCTATTACACCTTATGCTCGTTACTCCGATACTTCTCAGAAGAAATCTAAGCTTGCTCCTTTGCAGGTTGATCCTCAACTCTCTTTTGCACATGAAAAGGACATGCTGTCATTTATTTTAAGTTTTTGACCGTTGCTTTGGGGTTATGGGTGGTTTTGTAGGAGAGACGAATGATAGACAAGTGTAAGATATTTGCAAAAGCAGGTGATGGAGGTAGCGGTTGCTCTAGCTTGCGCAAGGGAAGACCCGATGGTGTGTATGTCTCTTTATTATATGTATAGCCAAGGTTTTGATTTGCAGATTTAGTTGCGTTGTGATTGCAGAAATTGCTTTCCAATGCAACTGCAGTTGTGGTTGCAATTAGGTAGTAGAGACCTTCTACAAAACTGTAATAATGTAGCTGTAATATCAGTTGCAAACCGCAATTTAAGAAATGTGGATGGTGTGCAATGCAACTGATGACAGTGCTAATTTGATGTCTGTTTGACGTAGGTGGCAATGGTGGGAGAGTTGGTGATGTGATTCTGGAATGCTCTCCCAGAGTTTGGGACTTCAGTGGTTTGCAGCGTCATCTGGTATGCGTTTGTATATTCTGCCAAAATGTTTTATGAGATCATCAAATTTTTCATTAAAAGATTGGTGACACTAATTGTTTCTCATAGATAGCCGAGAAAGGAGGACATGGATCATCAAAAAAGTTGATAGGTAGCAGGGGTGCTAATAAGGTAATTGATGTTTTACCTGTTCTTTCGGCTTTTATTACAATTCATAGTTTTCTTTTCTCTTATTTAGCCTTGTTCATAATACATAACTTTGAGTTCATGCCAAAATCGTATGCTTTATTTAACAGGTTGCCTGTGTACCCATTGGCACTGTACTTCATCTTGTCAATGGTGATATTCCCTCCGTCGTCAAAACTCAATCCTCGACTGATGTAGACCCTTGGGATATTCCAGGGGCACTTGTTGATGATCTTCCTGACCCTGACAATGGTTCTACTTCCAGTGATACTAGAGGGGAAGTAAAAGCAACACATTCTTTTGGCTGCTCCTCAACGCAAGCTGAAGAAACAAATGCTAAGAAATCCAGACGTTCTGCATCAACAGATGCATTCTCTCAACTCTCCACTTCTAATGGAGCTCCTGAATTTTGTACAGAGGATATAGAAGAGAACCAAGAGATAATATACAATGTTGCCGAGTTAACTGAAGAAGGTCAACAAATTGTCATTGCTCGTGGAGGAGAGGGTGGTTTGGGCAANATTACACCTTATGCTCGTTACTCCGATACTTCTCAGAAGAAATCTAAGCTTGCTCCTTTGCAGGTTGATCCTCAACTCTCTTTTGCACATGAAAAGGACATGCTGTCATTTATTTTAAGTTTTTGACCGTTGCTTTGGGGTTATGGGTGGTTTTGTAGGAGAGACGAATGATAGACAAGTGTAAGATATTTGCAAAAGCAGGTGATGGAGGTAGCGGTTGCTCTAGCTTGCGCAAGGGAAGACCCGATGGTGTGTATGTCTCTTTATTATATGTATAGCCAAGGTTTTGATTTGCAGATTTAGTTGCGTTGTGATTGCAGAAATTGCTTTCCAATGCAACTGCAGTTGTGGTTGCAATTAGGTAGTAGAGACCTTCTACAAAACTGTAATAATGTAGCTGTAATATCAGTTGCAAACCGCAATTTAAGAAATGTGGATGGTGTGCAATGCAACTGATGACAGTGCTAATTTGATGTCTGTTTGACGTAGGTGGCAATGGTGGGAGAGTTGGTGATGTGATTCTGGAATGCTCTCCCAGAGTTTGGGACTTCAGTGGTTTGCAGCGTCATCTGGTATGCGTTTGTATATTCTGCCAAAATGTTTTATGAGATCATCAAATTTTTCATTAAAAGATTGGTGACACTAATTGTTTCTCATAGATAGCCGAGAAAGGAGGACATGGATCATCAAAAAAGTTGATAGGTAGCAGGGGTGCTAATAAGGTAATTGATGTTTTACCTGTTCTTTCGGCTTTTATTACAATTCATAGTTTTCTTTTCTCTTATTTAGCCTTGTTCATAATACATAACTTTGAGTTCATGCCAAAATCGTATGCTTTATTTAACAGGTTGCCTGTGTACCCATTGGCACTGTACTTCATCTTGTCAATGGTGATATTCCCTCCGTCGTCAAAACTCAATCCTCGACTGATGTAGACCCTTGGGATATTCCAGGGGCACTTGTTGATGATCTTCCTGACCCTGACAATGGTTCTACTTCCAGTGATACTAGAGGGGAAGTAAAAGCAACACATTCTTTTGGCTGCTCCTCAACGCAAGCTGAAGAAACAAATGCTAAGAAATCCAGACGTTCTGCATCAACAGATGCATTCTCTCAACTCTCCACTTCTAATGGAGCTCCTGAATTTTGTACAGAGGATATAGAAGAGAACCAAGAGATAATATACAATGTTGCCGAGTTAACTGAAGAAGGTCAACAAATTGTCATTGCTCGTGGAGGAGAGGGTGGTTTGGGCAATGTGTGTAGTTCCAAAGATTCTAGGAAATCTATGACTATGAAGGCAGGAGCTTGTCAGCCGATACCTAATCTTCGGGATCCTAACAGTATCCACTCCTCTCTGCATGCAGGTTTACCTGGTGTTGAGACCGTTCTTATATTAGAACTGAAGAGTATTGCTGATGTAAGCTTTGTTGGAATGCCTAATGCTGGTAAAAGCACTTTACTTGGGGCTATATCAAGGGCTAAGCCTGCTGTTGGTGACTATGCGTTTACTACTCTTTGGCCAAATTTGGGGAATTTAAACTACGATGATCTCTCAATTACCGTGGCTGATATTCCTGGGCTTATAAAAGGTGCACACCAAAATCGTGGACTCGGGCATGCATTTTTGCGCCACATAGAGCGCACAAAGGTTCTTGCTTATGTGGTAGACTTGGCTGCTGCTTTAAATGGAAGGAAGTGTATTCCACCGTGGGAACAACTCAGAGAGTTAATACTAGAGCTAGAGTACCATCAAGAGGGTTTGTCCAATCGACCATCCCTGATAATTGCAAATAAGATTGACGAGGAGGGTGCAGATGAAGTATATAAGGAGTTAATGAGAAGGGTACAGGGTGTTCCCATCTTTCCTGTATGTGCTGTTTTGGGGGAAGGCATAGCAGATCTTAAAGCTGGCCTTAAAATGCTTGTTAATGCTGAAACATCATATAAACTTTGCCTAGATCAAATTTTGCTTGCTTAGATAATTATTGAGAACTTTTTTTGCTTGTAATGGAAAGTATTTCTTTTTCTTTTTTTAAATTTCTTGTAATTGTAAGTCAAGAAGTTGGAAAATGTGATTCATACATGGTGTGATGTCCCTCACTCCGAGTAATCGGACCCTTTCTCCTTTTTAGTTTTATACTTCTTAGCTATGTAAAATTAGGATTAATGATTGTATTTGAGGTATTATTTGTTTTGAAATTATGAATTTCGATTTAGTTTTTTTTTAAAAGGTGTTTAACATAATTAAGTGAATAATATATATTTAAATTTTTTGATCTTAAATCTCAAGCCATGTGATATTATTTGGGGTATCAAAACAAGTTCTTGAGTCAAAATCTAAGGAGAATTAGGATTCATATATGGGAATGGAAAAAAGGGGTCTGAATATTTTTTATTCTCGTTTCCTTAGCCTTCAACATGGAAATGTAAAAGTGGTTTCAAAGATGAATTTTCATTCAAATTCTTAAAAATGACAAATAAACTTGTTTTTTAAGTATTGTTTGAACCTGTTTTGATTTTGACGAGAAATCTTCACATTAATCGAGTATGTACGTAGATAATATTTGATATTTAAAATTAAGTATTGAAATTAGATGAATGAATATGTACATATTTGTGTCTATGTCAGCGTACCTTGTGAACTTTAAACTACTAAAACACATTTAGTTTATTAGGTAATCTAAAAATATTATATTAACCTTTTTTTCCTAGTTTCCTAACTTATTTTTATGAGATACATTTAATATTTTTTTAGTCTTTTTTTTATAATTTGTATCGTATGCGCATTTAACCGAGTTCCTCCAATCGAGCTCCTCCAGGCTAGGCTCTTCAAACCCATCTCCTCTAGCCGAGCTCTTCGAAGTTGAGCTTTCCAAGGCTGAGTTCCTCTAGCTGAGTTTCAACACCGAGTTCCTCAGGATGAGTTCTCTAAGACCGAGATCCAAGACCGAGCTCCAAGATCGAGCTCCCCTAGGTTGAGCGCAAAGACTGATCACTCCGCAAAGAGCTCCTTTGGACGCTCACTCTGGATCGACCCGTTACAGCACGACTAAGTGGTTACAACATGGATGATCGGTCAGAACATGGTTAGATTAACAATGGTACTGACACATCAAGCTCTTAATGCAAATTAAGGTATGATTGGACCTTGATTAGATTGACAAAAAAGAAAAAGTCCATAACAACCACTATATATAAATGTCTGAGATATGACTTTAAGATAACATGCGCATAATATGCATTACAACATTGGTAGCTAATAGAATAGTCATCTATTGACTAACACCAAAGTACCTTCTACAGGTACCATACGAGCAAACTTTGGACAACGTTGAAAAGATGCCAGAAATCGAGCAATTGACGACAACCACAAGCCCGACCAAAAACTCACGAAAACATAATTATTTGACATTTATCTAATTTTTATTTAATATTTATACAATTTTCTTTTTATATTTAACCTTAAGGAAAGAAAATATGCATCATTCTTGATATTTGACATTGGAGAAAAAAATATATATAGTTTTAATACTTAATAATATTATGTTTTCTTTATTATGATTTTTAGTTATAAAAAAATTATTTCATAACATTGGGAACATTAAATGGACATATAGGAGGGCATGCAGGGCATGCATCACTGTGTGTTCCCTTATGTAAATAAGGATGGAATAAATTTTTTTCTTAAGAGTTAAGACAAAAATTAATTTAAATATATTTTCTCTCCTTAATCCTTTTAGGAGTTTTTCTAAAAATAAAACCAAAGTTCAAGCTTTAAATGGACAATACCGTAAACTAAGAGTGTCAAAATGGGTCAATATGGTCCGTTTATGCTTGGCACGACATTGGCCCACTAAAAACAGGTCGGGCCTAACTAGCTTGTCGATTGAAAATGAGTAGAATTTTAAAACCCCACTCAGCTCGTTGTCAGGCTACCGACTAGCCCGCCTGTTTTTTCTTCTTTTGCCATCGAAAGTCTAATATCACATGGAAATGGGTTGGATTTTTTTTGTTTTTTACATGAAAATGAGTTGATGACGGACAGTCGGGTTGAGTCTAGGCTGAAATGGACTACCATCACTAGTACACCAGGATGATATAACACCGGTTAAAATTGGTTATAGGCACCGGTTCTACAACCGATGCATAATCAGACGGGGTAAAAAAATATAGGTTTTATGCCTCGGTCATGAACCGAGACAAAAGTGGTAAGATTATGCTCCGGATTTTAAATAACCGAGGTCGTAACACCTTTTTTTTTTTTAAATTTAGGTAACCCAGTTCAGTTCAAGCAGAGGATTTGGTGACCGAGATTCACAAAAAACAGAACCCAGAAGCGCAACCCATAACCCAGAACATAACCCAGAACAGCAACCTGCAACCCAAAACAACAACCCAGAACCACCATAACAGCAACCCAAAACCCAAATCGTGCCTCCATGATTCAATCTTCTCCACCCCAACCTGCACAGAGAACCCAGAAACTCAAAAATCGGAGAAACGGAACTCAAATTGCAACAACCAAACTCAAATCGCAGAAGCCAAACTCAAATCGAAAAAACCAAACTCAAATAACAGAAACTCAAACGGTAGAAAACATAGATGGTGAGGGAGATCGAGGAATTTTCGCTGCCGCCGCGTCCTCGCCGTCGCCGCATCCTCGCCGTCGCCGCGTCCACCGTCGTTTCTGTCTCGTCGAAAACCACCGATCTCGCGGCTGTGCTGGCTGTGTGGGTGTTGTCGCGCGACGGGATCTAGACTCAAGGACGTTGGGGTCGTTGTCGCCCGTCGGAGATCTCGTCCATGGAGTGGGACAAGGCCGCAGTCGGAGAAGGCGATGTCGCTGGTGGCGCGTTCGGGGACGACGCGAGAAAGCGATGGAGGGAGTGGGAGGGAGGGAGTCAGATCTGGAGGAAAGGAGGGAGAGTGAGGGAGCGAGGGTGGGGAGGAAGAAGGAAAGGAGGGAGAGCGAGGGAGCGAGGGTGGGGAGGAAGAAGGAAAGGAGGGAGAGCGAGGGAGCGAGGGTGGGGAGGAAGAAGGAAAGGAGGGAGAGCGAGGGAGCGAGGGTGGGGAGGAAGAAGGAAAGGAGGGAGAGCGAGGGAGCGAGGATGGGGAGGAAGAAGGAAAGGAGGGAGAGCAGGGAGCGAGAGTGGGAGTGAGATCTGGAGGAAGAAGGAAATGAAAGGTTAGTTAAGATACGTGCATATGACTCGGTTCTCTCTCACCCGAAACAATACATGCGTATAGGTCTCGGTTCTACACCTGACTGAGGCATATAGTCCTCAGAAAAAAATGAAAAAAAAATATAAAATGACTATATACCTCGGTTTCTGTTTAAACCGAGGCATAAACACTGTTTCGTAGCTTTTAGGCTTCGGTCGTTGCTTTAACCGAGGTAATATGCCACCGTATTTTAATAGGCTTTGGTTTCACCTAAACCGGTGCCTATAACGCGAGTTTAAAACCAATTTTTTTACTAGTGCATCTAGACTATTTTAGGTCTTGGCTGAGCTTATATCAAACCTCAATTGAGTTATATCAAACATTGGCCGAGTTGTACCATATCTTGGCCAAGTTGTTGGTTTGTGTTAATATGAAGTGTCACGGTATGTCTTCACATTTTTTTAATGAAGTCAGGTCGACCTAACTAACCCTCAAGGTTGGCATGCTAGATTGTCGTGCTTGGCTAGCTAGATCGGTTCATGTTCCCGGGTTGAAACCATTGTCTTAGTTTAGATTGTATGACTCGTCGGTAAGTTGATTCGCTAAGCTTAACTTTTGTCATCCCTAAGCCATTATTTAAATTTAAATTTATATCAAATTTCAAGTAAATTAATAATCATCTATTTTTATTAATTAAAACATTTCTTTTAATCTATTACATCATTCACAAACTCTCAAAAACTTTCCCTTCAAATCATCTATTTATTCAAATCACTTAATCCAAAAAAACATCATAAATATGCTCTCAAATTCATCCAATTCTAATCTAAATACTAACTAAATGTCCAAACCCAAACGATAAATTAAGGGAAAGTATGTTTTTAATTTATAAGATAACATTTATTTTTAAAATAATTGAATTTAATCTTTTCATATTTAACTTATCATTTACGTTTAAAGAAAATACTAAATTTACATATGTTTATTTACAAATTTAAAGAACAACACATCCACTTGAAAAATATAAAAAATAAAATGCAATTTGAAAAAGAAAGTATAATAATAAATAAACATTACGTTTTCCTGAGAAGAACACGTGAGGCAGCATTCTCCAAATTCCAAGCTAAACTAGTAACTTCCTGGTGTCTGTCCACTTGTTTCTTCCTCAATTTATTTCTTTGTCAACAAAGTCAGGAGTTGACTTGGTCTGCAAAAAACTTGTTTCAATCAAATCATAAACTCCCCATTAACACTTGGAACTTTCTCCCTTGGAATTTACTCAGCAAGGAGACAAATTTCCGAACACGACCAATTAAAACCTAGTCCCCCCACATTTCATTCTCAAGGGTGGTTTCGACTTTTCCAAAAAATATTCCAACTTAATAAAAAATGTCTCTAAAAACAAGTATATGAGTACGGCTAACTATACAAAATTTCTTCACTATAATACATAAAAGAAAAAAATATTTATTTTATTCGAGAATACCATAATTAACAAAAATGATACATACCCCGTTGTTTACATTAAAAATATCAACTAATAAATTTCAATAAAAAGTCTTGGTCGTTATAAATCTTCTTTAATAAACTTTTTTTATTCTTAATATAAATATGGTAAATACAGAGAATAAAGCAGTGTTGAACGAGTAATATTATAATTGTATAAAAGGATTGAAAATTCTTTCCAACAGGACTGAAACTTCCTCGTAAGACAAGTTCCTTACTCCGTCAACTTTCCAAACCACTTATGTTGTAATAGCGGCTCATATTCAAAGGCGCAGGAAAGTGCTTCACCATTAAAAAGAAGCAACCTCTTTCTTTCTCTCTTCTTTCTCTCACGTTTCCCAAACCTCATAATATTTAACTCTTTTCTTCTTCCTTCTCTTCAGCCCACCATTTCAGAGCATCACCAATCTTGTACATACATTCTTTTTTATCGTTTAAACAACGAACCATAAATCACGATGTCAAGAACAGTGGAAGTAACAGTTTTATCCGCGGAGAATCTCCAAATGAATAAAAAACCTTTAAGAGGAAACACATTCGTGACGGTTCACTCCGACGCCAGCACCGACGCAGGTGCTGTCACGAAAGTGGATTCAGAGGGTGGAAGCTACCCTTCGTGGAATGAGAAGGTTGTGGTGAACGTGCCGTTGCATGCAAGGTTCATAACGGTGGAGGTGAAGTCCAAAACGTCGTCGTCGTCGACGGGGTCTAACAGTATTGGCGTGGCACGAATACCGATTTCTGATTTCATCGGAGGGTACGTGCCAGAAAATCAGCTGCATTTCTTGAGCTACAGGTTGTGGGACGGTAACGTTAGGAGAAATGGGGTTATAAATATTTCGGTGAGGGTAAAAGTACCGGAACGTTCTTCTTGTAGTTCCAATTCTATGCCATTTTCGGCGGTAACTGGGGTGCCGGTGGCCGGTAATGGCTCCACTGGAGTTGTCACAGGATTTCCAGCTCTTTGGTTAAACTACCAAAGAAATCTCTGAAAATGTAAAATTGATTTATTTGATATTAGATTGCTCCAATTTAATATGCAATTATATTAGATTGTGTTGTCTCTATAGTTTCTACAAAAAAATCTTTGAGGCATTCAGTTCGTTATGTACTGAAAAAGGAAAGCCTTATTCATTGTTTTTCCTTATTGATTTGCTGTAGAAAAAAATGTGAGGGACAAACAGCGTGAAGATTCAAGAGGATTTGCGAAAAAAAGAAATCCATAAATCATCTGTCTGACAAACTGTTAGTCTCTATGAATGTGAAACTTTCCATATTTTGTGCACTCAATTATGATAAAAATTCAACTATTAAATTGATTGATATGAACTTAATTTTATTAATATTTCAAATGTACAAACAAAAAGGAAGAAAGAAGTAAAAATGGTTATGATTTTCTTGGATGTTTAGTATGTAGGAAAAACCAGTATCATCACTCGTTTCATGTATGACAAATTTGACACTGTACTGCACCTCAGAATTACCAACATTTTGTATATATGTTGTGGACTTCTTTGTTACTTCAATTGTAAAAATTCTTGATGTGTTTATTTAAAATCAATCAGAGTTAGGTCCGTGAAACTTGATGTATTTATTTAAAATCTTTATGCTACATATAACAGCAGTACATGATTCCTTCATCATTTAATAATTTTCTAACCTTATTCCCCACAAGAACCTCTGATGTTTCCTTTTGTCTTGCCTATGGTGACGCAGGTAGACAACTATACCTTGTGATGCTTCCCTTCATTTATTAACTTCTATTTTGTGCTTCTGGATCATAATGATAAATAGCTAACAGAGTTACTCAAATAAAATATGGGTCGAAAACATCTTTATTTTGGACAAAAGCAAAATACTTATTTTCCACATCTTAGGAAGCAAAAATTCTTCTTCTTTTGGATTCTTTATCTGAGTATATGATAAAGTGAGAGAATAAAAGCACTCCTATAACTTTGTCTGGGCTTATCTGTGTCAATTATCAGACATATATTGTCGATAGCCATGACTTTTGTCAGAAATGTACTTTTAAGTTTAACTTAATTTCACACAAAACCGGCTTGTAAATGTTTGTAGGATGAGGTTTGCACCAGTTATAAAATATGAATTTATCTTATCTCTAGTGAAACGTGGAACTTCCAACAACTTTGTCTAAATTTAACCTTCTCTAACACCTGGCTGCATGCAGCATGCTGTCCAAAGTCACTTTGGTTTTGACTTCTGTTTATTGAAGTATAAAATCTCTACTATTGGAGCATTTTTTCAAAACATCACTGGATACCTGCATAAATTTCATGGCATTAACTCTCTTGTTGCAGCGTAACTGATTGACTAATTAGTAGCTTGCTCATTGCTCAGCAGTTAAGATATGGTAACAGAGAAAATGTCTCTGTTATTACCAATAGCTCAAACCCAAAAAAATAAATTTAAGGAAAATTGTTTTTAATTTCTGTAATTTCAAATATATGAATCATACTTTTACTTATAAAAAAATTTAATTAATCTTTTATGTTTAAACTTATGATTGACAATTTTTCACTGCTATGATACTAAAGAAAAGACTAAACTTACACGTTTTTATTTTTAAAGTTAAAGAATCAATAAATTTCAAAAAATTAAAGAATAGACTAACCTTTTTTCACAAAAAAACCTTTATGGTTTCTTCTGTCTGTTGCCCTGTGATGCAGAGATACAGTTGTACATGCCATAGAAAAATAGACAGTTGTTTAGAAACTTATTTGTTGCTCTCATTGTTTATGAAGATGCAAATATGAAATTTGTGTTGTTTTCCTTCATTTATTACTTTTTATTTCTGTTTCTCAAATTATGTGAAATATAAAAAACACTCATAAAAATTTATTATTTTAAGTTTTTTTCTTTTGTTAGAAATGGTGTCAACATCTTACCAGAATTTGATTGTCTTATTGTAGTCTCTTCTTACGTTAGCAAAGAATAACAAGCTTTATTTTGCTATCATGATTTTTCATATTTGTTTGGAAATCTAAGTTCAGATGATGATTAGCAATTCATTATTATTTTTTATTTGAATTACAAACTTTAGAAAAATTCGTTTTTTTTCATCGTGAATTAAATATTCTAATATCCGTTCAATTATAGCATATTACATACATATTCACTCCACAATCACTATTTGAGCTTGTTTGGAAGATATTAAAGCATTGCTCTTGTTATTTTCTCGAGTTTTCGATATTTGGAACTCTTGATGACTTAAGGTATTTAGATCAAAACCTTATTAAAAAAGAAAAAGAAAAGAAAAGAAAAGCATTCGTTATCTTTCATTAATTTTTCTGTAATTTTGTTTGCAGAGGTCAATTTTCATCTCGGTATGATACTCATTTAATTTCTTTGTCATCATACTGACATTAATTGAAGTAACGACTACATTTCCCTTTGATCTACCTTCTGAGTTGTTTTTAACATACAATGAGTGTATCAGTATCAAACGAACACTATAGAGACGTTTCAACACTGTCATTAAGTTTGTATGATTAGAGATATAAAATGTAATAATTGTTTGAATACAATGGAATGGGGTGATTGCCATAGTATATGATACACAAAGTATGCCATTACTACTTATTCAATATTCAAAAGGTGTTAGCCAAAGGTAGAGACGTTGACTATGAGAGTTGGTTGACCTTTGTGCACCTAACAGAACTAAATTGTTCTGAATGTGCTATGTGAAGTGATTTAGGAGAAACGTTAGGTTCTTCTGCACTTTGATACATAACCCTACAGCTAGGTATCTTCTTCAGTTCTATTAAATATTACAGATATAGTGGATTACTGTTTTTGAATACAGTAATCTTGTTAGGTTTAGTTATTCTGTTTTCTGTTTTCCGTTTCCGTTTTGTATTCCCTTCCCTCTTGAACTCTATAAATAGAGTTTTCCCTCTCACCAACAGTTGTAATTTTTCACGCTCATTTCAAATAATAACATCAGTTTTTTCCTTTCTCCTAAATCAAGATGAGAGTTAGTTCACTAACCTGATTACCCGTACTCTTCTGGTCTTCTTCCTTGCCTCCGGTGAAGGTAGCGCTTTGCTCCGGTGAAGAGTCTCCGTGAAGCCCTAGAACCTTCCTCTCCTCACTCGATGCCTTCTGTCACACACTGCCTTTCTGATCTCGAGGCAGCTTTCAGCATATAACAAAAGCTTCCTGCGTTTTGGGTTTATTTGATGCGTTTTGGGTTAAAGGCCATTGGGCCTATTATTTTCTGATGTGGCCCATTCTCTTTAAGTTCTCACTTGGTTTTGCTATGAAGCCGTCACATGATGTCGAGCTTTGTAAAGAGAGCATGAATAATATCCATCAAGTTTTCGTAAAATGTTTCAAGGTGTGCATCACAGGGAATGACAATGCAGAATGTTAGAGTCTTGCAGACTAATAATCACGTTTTAATAAAACAGGTAGGTTATATTGATTTCTTAATAAAACTGTGTTTTTTAAAAAAATTCTCCTTTAAAAGTCTAACTTAACAATACTTTAAGATACTAACAAAGAATAAAAAGTAGAAAAAGATAAATTCACACAATTTTTTATACAGATTAAAAGATCCTACATTATTAAACCCTCTAAAGAGATTAATCAATCATTAAAATAAACTGAAACTAAGTAGTTTAAAATTTAGAAAACATTTCTCTTAAAGACACAAGAGATGAAAAATTCACAAGGAATGAATCATCACCTTTGAGTCATAAAAGATGAACAATTTTTCTAACAGTAGAAATACTCAATCATCCAAGAACACATTTAATGAAAGTTATTCCTCTATCTATACTATGATTTAAAACAAGTTCTTTAAAATTCGAGATGAATAAATTAACTTTGGTTAATAGAAAAAAAAATTGTTAATATACGAAATATATTTATAGATTTTTATAGAAAACAAATATATTTATTATACAGAGTTGCATAATTCGAGTTGCATAAATGGTTTGGGCCATCTGAGCACTTTTTCAACTAAGGTTGTTTCTTCTTTCATCCCATTAAATTATTTCCTGCACTCCATAAGCTTCCGGAAATTTGATCCGGAATAGGGGTAGATGGTGGGAATTCACTAACCAGATTTATGTGTTCTGTGGAGCTGTAATATATACTTGTGGAGAAGGAAAGTCGTAATACTATTCATAAATGTCGTTGGGAAATTCATGTATTTGGTAGAGTGCACGAAGAATTTGATGGGTGCAGAAAGAAACACCTTCACCTAATAATAATGGACATGCAAATTTGTGAGAATTTGGTAATTTCTTTTTACACCCCCATAGATTTTATGTACACTCTATGGGAGGGGTCAAAAGACCATACTACCCCACATGATGCAACAAAAAGAATTTTCCTTCAAAATAGAAGAGGGTTTGATCTTCTTGAGGGTGCAATGCCCAAAACACCAAAGGGTTTTTTAAATAACACAAGGAGGTATGGCTGAAGATTAAATATAAAGCCTGTACTCGACTTCATATTTATTTTCTACCCCTTATACTATTATAATATAATACATCAATAATATTATAAAACCTTTATTATATTATATATTATCGAATCATTTTAGAATTTTTTTAAAGTATTCTAAAATAAAGTTTATTAAAATGTTCTTAGAATTTACAATTTGGACAATAAAAAAGCTGGTGATATATTATACATTCTGATTAATATATATATATATATATATATATATATATGTATATATATATATGTATGTATGTGTATATATGTTTGAAATGTATAATTTAGAAATTTTTAATACACTTAGAGTAAAAATTTTATAAAACTTAAGAACTTTAAAAAGTTATTTTCGAATTAAAGAAATACAGCAAACAATTATGAAAATTGAGAAACAAAAGCCGAAACTGATCATGAAGCGATCTTTGCTTTTTTAATCGTGCTCTCTTCTTTGTTAAGCATAAAACACATTAAAAATATATTTATCATATAATAAAATATAGGTTAAATTATTTCGATGGTTCCACTTTTGCATTAAAGTCGCAAATTAGTATTTCAATTATTTTTTTGTTTTAATTTAATTTCTAATTTTAAAAAATCGATGTAATTCGATTCTTGTCATTAAATTAGTCACTCACACCGTTTAACCAATTTAACAGTAAAGATCAAATTACATTAAATTTTTTAAAATTAGAGACTAAATTGAAATAAAAAATAATTAAAGAATCAATAATGACTTTGGTATAAAAATAGAGTCATTAAAATGATTTAACTTAAAATATAAATCATGTTAATATTGGCCTCACAAATATTTAAAAATTCATTAGTTGTAAAATGTAACTACTTATTTGATCAAATAAATATTTATAATAGTTGTAGAAAAAGTTAATTTACAACTGAATTTAAGCTCAACTTTCATAAAAAGAATTTCAATAATGAGGTTTTATTTCAATTAATTTTTTGTTATTAACAACTATAAATCATTACATCAAACTAAAAATATTTCTTTCCAATTAAAGCTTACGTTGAAGTTTTCCGAGTATGATTTATAGAAGAAAAGCATTTTTTTTCCCGAAATTAAACTTTTGTAAAACAGTCGAACCTCATTATTTGACATCAATTCAAACACATGCGACGTTAAACTCATGCTTTTGAGATGAAAAATAGAGTAGCCGAAATTTGACTTGAGCTTTGGTCAAAATTTAAATCCTTTTGTTAAAAAAAGATCAAAGTCAAAGAGTTGAATTCAATAGGCCAAAACTAGTAATATGTGGTCCATAAAACGAATACGGCACCGATTACATGCAAATAATTCTAAAGCCTCAAATTTAATTCCTCCAAGTTAGAAATACATTGCCAATAATATCTTTATGTATTAATACGACGCATTTTCTTCTTCTTTCTTTTACAATATTTTATGGATGTCTTGCGTTGACCTACTTTATTAAATTCCATTCACCCAATATTCTCTCTCAAGTCTCATCCCACATCATTTTCTTAGTTCAGAGTCCTACATAACCTTCGTATATCATACAGGCTTAATTATATCTTTAATTCCTATATTTTGTAAAACTTATAGTCTTCGTTTCTATTTTTTCTCTCTCGCAATTTTAGTTCATTGATTTTTGATCATACGTAACTTTAGTTTATTAACTTTTACCTAATTTTTCTCACTAATTTTTAGTTATTTGATTTTTTTTTTCAATATTCAGTTTAGTTATTCATATTTTATTTATTACTCTGGACTTAGTTAGGGAGAAAACTAAGATGCTTTTTTTCAGTTTTTTAGGATCGAAAAAGATAGTTTTATATTAAATACAATTTAATAATGACTCAATATATTTCTAGAGCTGAAAATTGAATAAAAGTAATATATAATTAAAAATTAAGATATCAAAATATATTTACTTTATTTAGTTTTAATTAGAAAATAGTTGTCCTTGGGATTTAATCTGTGTAAACCTATTCAAGTTATATATTTTGTCATAAGAACATTTTAACTTTTCTGTAAAATTGAATTATCATTTAAATAGGTTAGGTCACACTTTGGAGAAACGCGTGTCTTCTCTGAAGTTGCACGATGGAGAAAATCTTGCTATGGAAAAACACAAAATGTCGAAAAATGAAAATCATGCTGATGAAAAACCACGCATTCAAAGAATTTGCAACAGATGAACAATCTAGGATTTATGCTTACTTGAAGACAAAAACGCACGTTTATGATTGTGTTGAGTGAGTCGTCAAAGGATTCTGCATGCAAATAACATGACACAAACCAATGTTTGACACCCGAGAGGTGCACCGTAGAACCTTAGTCACCCTAACAAATTTCAGCCTCACATGCATCTTTAATTTATTTCATAAATTTAATTACAAATTAAAATTTTCAACTAGAATGATTTAAACGATTAAATTTAATATTGTAAAATTATAAAATGAAAACTCATTATAAAATTATTTTTTTTGTAAGAAATTGTTTAACAACGAGTATTTCTGATTTTTTTCCACGTCAATTACCAATTCTTTTATGCTTGTGAAAATTGGATAAAATTAGATAAGACAAAAATTATAAAATGAAAACTCATTATAAAATCATTTTTTGTAAGATTGTTTAACAGCTAGTGTTTCTGATTTTTTTCAGTTGGGGCTACCATAGGATGACAGAGAAAATGTTGGAGTGAGAGAGATGAAAAAGAAAGGGTTGAGAGAAATGAGGGAGGTATGCAAGGGTTTAGGTTTTTTTTTTTAGTTTTGAGAATGAAAATTATCAAAATACCCTTAACCTTAAGACTTAGAATCTATGATATATAAGGGTATTTTTATCTACTAAAACTCGGTACACATTGCTAAAATGTACCAACTGAAAAACAGGCATACATGCGTTAGCAAACCCCCTATATATATATATATATACATATATATGTATATATGTATATATATATATATATACATATATATATGTATGTATATATATACATATATATATGTATGTATACATATATACATATATATACATATATATACATATATATGTATGTATACATATATACATATATATACATATATATCTATATATGTATGTATACATATATACATATACA
>NW_025904454.1:30428-44457 GCF_018835915.1 Vigna umbellata
CCTGTCTCTTATAAACATCTAGATGTATATAAGAGACAGTATATGTATATATATATATATATGTATATATGTATACATATATATATATATATATGTATGTATGTATAAAACTTAAAATCGACTAAGGAAAATGGATCCCAATACGTTAACAACTCTTCTTTGTCAACTTTTTTACAACGCCATGTGTCAGCACAAGATTGGTCCGTTTGGAAAAAAAAATTTAATGGAAAAATGTTACGTGAAAAGGGGCTTAGGGTTCAAAAGTTGTTGATTCCAAAATTACCCCCGAGCCTTCGTCGTCTCTCTCCTTTCTCTCATATTGCCCATTTTGTGTTCTCTCTCTTCATTTTCAGTCTCTCTCTTTATTTTCGTTCTCCCTCCATTTTCGTCCTCTCTCCAAGCTTTGCTCAACCTCTTCAATTTCGTGGGACAGACCAAAAGCTCCTGTTGACAATATTGTACGCAATGACATCCTCCGGTGACGTTGGTGGTTCAAGCAAGGTAAATGAGTTTTTCCATTTTCTTAAATGCGTTATGGGTTTGGCTTTGGGTTTTTGTTTTGGGTTTTGGGTTTTGGTTTTGGTTTTGTGTTTTGTTTAATTGGGGTTTTATTTCATGGTTTTGGGGTTTTGTTTAATTGTGTTTTTATTGCTTTAGAGACAGAATTGGCTGAAGAAAAGAATAAACAAAGGAATAAAGATGATGGTGGACACAATATGACTCATCAAGAATCCCAAATGAACACTCCCTTTGTAAGCTCGGGAGACATTTACACCAACCAACCCACTACAGAGAGGTTTGTGAGGGTCGGATCACGAAAGCAATACAAGAGTAGAACCCTTAGGACTCCGTACACTAGAAATAGGGCGAAACATGAGTGATTTGTGTATTTAGTTATTATAGAAAGTAAGAGATCATTGTACATGGATGAACAAAATAATGTATTGTAACAGTTTTTTTTAATGTTAATGAAGATGGATCTTGATTTGCATTCGTTATCATGAATGTTATTTGAAGTGTTATTCCTTTCCCTATTGGCATTGTCAAGTGAGTTGTTGTTTGGAATGTTAAAAACAAAGTGTCCAATGTGATTGAGTATCATCCATTAATAATGAGAAATTTACAAAATTTTATTGGATTTCAGGCATTTGCAGGGTATTCTGTCACTTGTAATCGATTACAAGCACCTTGTAAACAATTACACGAAAATAAATCTTGTTTTGTACAAAAACTTGTTCAACAGGACCCAACTGTGGGAACACCACTAACCAAAGACACTTTTCTTAATTTTTTCATATCTCTTCAATGGATGAGACTTATTTTTAGTGTTCAAGTATGAGTAGAACCTCAAAACTGAGGTTTACGCAGTCCAAGGTGGAGGGCAAACCCAATCTTGGTGTGATGACCAAGTTAGGTGAAGTCATGAAACAAGTGTAAGTCATTATGTCACCTGTAATCGATTATAAGAGCCTTGTACATGATTACACGAAAACAAATATGGTTTTGTACAAAAACTTGTTCAGCAGGACCCAACTATGGTAACCAAACACATTTTCTTCATTTTTTCATATCTCTTCAATGGATGAAACTTGTTTTTAGTGTTCAAGTGTGAGTAGAGCATCAAAACTGAGGTTTGGGTAGTCCAAGGTGGAGGAAAAACCCAATGTTGGTGTGATGACCAAGTTAGGTGAAGTCATGAAACAAGTGTAGGCCATTTTGTCACTTGTAATCGATTACAAGAACCCTGTAAATGATAACACGAAAAAAAAATCTGGTTTTGTACAAAAACTTGTTCAGCAGGACCCAGCTATGGGAACACCACTAACCGAAGACATTTTCTTCATTTTTTCATATCTCTTCAATGGATGACACTTGTTTTTAGTGTTCAAGTGTGAGTAAAGCCTCAAAACTGAGGTTTGGGCAGTCCATGGTTGAGGATAGACCTAATGTTTGTGTGATGACCAAGTTAGATGAAGTCCTGAAACAAGTATAGGTCATTCTATCACTTGTAATCGATTACAAGAACCCTGTAAATGATTACACGAAAAAAAATCTAGTTCTATACAAAAACTTGTTCAGCAGGACCCAGTTGTGGGAACACTAGTAATTGATAATGCTAATTCTTACAATTATCTAAGCATTATTTTAGTAGCAAAATCAACTCTTTTCTAGCTTATAACTTGCTTACACTAGTACAAAAACAGCATACAACGTTGAATATTTTGGGCCTTTCACGTCGAATTCGAGAACGATGTCATATTAGGAGAAGTTAAATTGACGTCGAATTTAAAAAAATTGACGATATATTTAACGTCGAATTTTATCAATAAACGACGTTAATCAATTTTTTTATTTTTTTAAATTAATTGTGATCCTTTTTTACAACTTTACGAGATTTGAAAAGTAGAAAAACAACAAATTTCAGTTTTTTGTATTTTGTAAAGCATGAACTGTGAACATGTAATATAGTATCAACAACAAACAACAATGACACACAACAAACAAGTCCAATCAAACAACAAACAAGTTCAATCAAACAACAACAACAAACAAGTTCACCCAAACAATAACAACAAACAAGTTCAACAAAAAATAAGAAGAATCAAGTTCAACAAATAAGTTATTCAAAATGAAAACAAAAACGAAAACGAAAACTAACCTTGGTTCATCGAAATAAAGTGTTGCCACACGTGAGAGAGAAAGCAGAATGCGCCTATGAAGGACAACAACACGAAAATAATCGGTCAAAACAAACAAATATCTTACCTAAAGTAGTAAATTAACATGCATTTGTATCAAATGAAAGAAATATTATATGTGATAGTCGTCAAACTTCGTTCGAGAAAAGTTTGAGCAGAGAAGAGGGTCTCGCGCGCTAAGATAAACTGAATGAATTTTCAATCTCCGGCTCAAATTTTTATTGAATTCACTAATTTTGACGTCTAACAGTTGGGACATTCGACGTTTTATATCCTTTTACGTCGAACTACAATTCTAAACGACGTTTAATAATTGTATTTATTTACAAAAATGCCATCGGTCATTTTTAACGTTGGCTATTAAGTGGTTCGACGTTGAACGCGTGATGTTATACGTTATTTTTGCACTAGTGTTAATCCTCTTCTTTTGTCTTGTTTTCTAAATAATTGTGTTTTGGACTACATTGATATAAATTCGTTACTAATCCCCTTATTTTGTAGCTAAAAATGTGCTTGGAAGAATCTCCAACAATGTAAAGAACTGAACCAACCACAGAAGCAAGCGAATCTATAGAAAAAGAGAAAAAGAAGAAGTCCAGCAGAGTCAGGCTGAGGGCCCCTGGTAAGGGGCGTTGAGCGCCACCTGCACCAACTACATAAAAGCTTATTTCTGGTGTGCTCGCGCTGAGCGCCCCTTAGTAGGGGCGTTGAGCGCCATCAGCCTCACAATCTCGCCTGGGCGCCCCCTATAGGGGCTCTAAGCGGTGACGACGCTGATGTGGCAAATTTGGTCTTATTTAACCCTAAAATGCAAAGGGTTTTGGGTTTTTGGTTCTTTGGAGGCACGATTTCACTCAGAGGAGAGCTTGGAGGATGTTAGGGTTTGTGGGAACACTCCCTCTTCCTCTTTGGGTTTTTCTTCTTCTTCCATGGCCATTTTGTAAGCTTAAAGGCTCTCCATGGAAATGGAAAGCCAAACACATCTTGTTGGGGTTAGTTGTAGCCTTTGAATCTTGTGTATTTGTTGAATGGTTTGATTATATATATGTCTTTTTCTATCAATTGCTAGTATTCTTGTTTGCATTCTTAAAGCTTGCATGTAATGGGGACGTTCATGACTTGATTTTGGGGTTTCACGGGTTATGGAGACGTAAGATGGAACCTAGTACTGAAACAAGAGTCCTTGTGGTTCATTAATTCTAGGGATGTAAGATGATTCACATGTTGTCTTTGATCCTAGTTCTTAATGCGGGTTTTGCTTGTTAATTAATCAAGGGATTGATAGTTAATAGGTAAAAGTTAGGCTCTTTCACCTAAGGGATTAGGGCTAGAGTAATTTTGTGAATTGACTTTATTAATTTGATGGAGAGGAGATGAAATTGTGTATGCACAAGAGTGAATTGGTGAAACCTAACCTTAACAATGTCATTTTGTATCATTTCTAGTCTATTCCATTCTTAAGTGTTTTCAAACACCAAAGTCCAAACTTGTATAGTTGAAATTTTATCTTCTTTGCACTTGTCTTCCAATTAAAATGTTGTTCTTGAGTCTATATGAGTTGTTAATAATGCAATTAACTAGTGTTACACGAGTCTCTTGGAAAACGATACTTGGTCTTCCATTTTATATTACTTGAACGATTCGGTACACTTGCCAAAGTCTTTAACACTAACCAAAGACATTTTTATTAATTTTTTCATATCTCTTCAATGGATGAAACTTGTTTTTAGTGTTCAAGTGTGAGTAGAGCCTCAAAACTGAGATTTGGGTAGTCCATAGTGGAGGACAGACCTAATGTTGGTGTGATGACCAAGTTAGGTGAAGTCCTGAAACAAGTGTAGGTGATTCTGTCACTTGTAATTGATTACAAGAATCCTGTAAACGATTACACGAAAAAAAATCTGGTTTTGTACAAAATCTTGTTCAGCAGGACCTAGGTGTGGGAACATCACTAATCAAAGATATTTTTCTTAATTTTTTCATATCTCTACAATGGATGAGACTTGTTTTTAGTGTTCAAGTGTGAGAAGAGCCTCAAAACCGAGGTTTGGGCAGTCCATGGTGGAGGACAAACNCCTGTCTCTTATAAACATCTAGATGTATATAAGAGACAGTATATGTATATATATATATATATGTATATATGTATACATATATATATATATATATGTATGTATGTATAAAACTTAAAATCGACTAAGGAAAATGGATCCCAATACGTTAACAACTCTTCTTTGTCAACTTTTTTACAACGCCATGTGTCAGCACAAGATTGGTCCGTTTGGAAAAAAAAATTTAATGGAAAAATGTTACGTGAAAAGGGGCTTAGGGTTCAAAAGTTGTTGATTCCAAAATTACCCCCGAGCCTTCGTCGTCTCTCTCCTTTCTCTCATATTGCCCATTTTGTGTTCTCTCTCTTCATTTTCAGTCTCTCTCTTTATTTTCGTTCTCCCTCCATTTTCGTCCTCTCTCCAAGCTTTGCTCAACCTCTTCAATTTCGTGGGACAGACCAAAAGCTCCTGTTGACAATATTGTACGCAATGACATCCTCCGGTGACGTTGGTGGTTCAAGCAAGGTAAATGAGTTTTTCCATTTTCTTAAATGCGTTATGGGTTTGGCTTTGGGTTTTTGTTTTGGGTTTTGGGTTTTGGTTTTGGTTTTGTGTTTTGTTTAATTGGGGTTTTATTTCATGGTTTTGGGGTTTTGTTTAATTGTGTTTTTATTGCTTTAGAGACAGAATTGGCTGAAGAAAAGAATAAACAAAGGAATAAAGATGATGGTGGACACAATACGACTCATCAAGAATCCCAAATGAACACTCCCTTTGTAAGCTCGGGAGACATTTACACCAACCAACCCACTACAGAGAGGTTTGTGAGGGTCGGATCACGAAAGCAATACAAGAGTAGAACCCTTAGGACTCCGTACACTAGAAATAGGGCGAAACATGAGTGATTTGTGTATTTAGTTATTATAGAAAGTAAGAGATCATTGTACATGGATGAACAAAATAATGTATTGTAACAGTTTTTTTTAATGTTAATGAAGATGGATCTTGATTTGCATTCGTTATCATGAATGTTATTTGAAGTGTTATTCCTTTCCCTATTGGCATTGTCAAGTGAGTTGTTGTTTGGAATGTTAAAAACAAAGTGTCCAATGTGATTGAGTATCATCCATTAATAATGAGAAATTTACAAAATTTTATTGGATTTCAGGCATTTGCAGGGTATTCTGTCACTTGTAATCGATTACAAGCACCTTGTAAACAATTACACGAAAATAAATCTTGTTTTGTACAAAAACTTGTTCAACAGGACCCAACTGTGGGAACACCACTAACCAAAGACACTTTTCTTAATTTTTTCATATCTCTTCAATGGATGAGACTTATTTTTAGTGTTCAAGTATGAGTAGAACCTCAAAACTGAGGTTTACGCAGTCCAAGGTGGAGGGCAAACCCAATCTTGGTGTGATGACCAAGTTAGGTGAAGTCATGAAACAAGTGTAAGTCATTATGTCACCTGTAATCGATTATAAGAGCCTTGTACATGATTACACGAAAACAAATATGGTTTTGTACAAAAACTTGTTCAGCAGGACCCAACTATGGTAACCAAACACATTTTCTTCATTTTTTCATATCTCTTCAATGGATGAAACTTGTTTTTAGTGTTCAAGTGTGAGTAGAGCATCAAAACTGAGGTTTGGGTAGTCCAAGGTGGAGGAAAAACCCAATGTTGGTGTGATGACCAAGTTAGGTGAAGTCATGAAACAAGTGTAGGCCATTTTGTCACTTGTAATCGATTACAAGAACCCTGTAAATGATAACACGAAAAAAAAATCTGGTTTTGTACAAAAACTTGTTCAGCAGGACCCAGCTATGGGAACACCACTAACCGAAGACATTTTCTTCATTTTTTCATATCTCTTCAATGGATGACACTTGTTTTTAGTGTTCAAGTGTGAGTAAAGCCTCAAAACTGAGGTTTGGGCAGTCCATGGTTGAGGATAGACCTAATGTTTGTGTGATGACCAAGTTAGATGAAGTCCTGAAACAAGTATAGGTCATTCTATCACTTGTAATCGATTACAAGAACCCTGTAAATGATTACACGAAAAAAAATCTAGTTCTATACAAAAACTTGTTCAGCAGGACCCAGTTGTGGGAACACTAGTAATTGATAATGCTAATTCTTACAATTATCTAAGCATTATTTTAGTAGCAAAATCAACTCTTTTCTAGCTTATAACTTGCTTACACTAGTACAAAAACAGCATACAACGTTGAATATTTTGGGCCTTTCACGTCGAATTCGAGAACGATGTCATATTAGGAGAAGTTAAATTGACGTCGAATTTAAAAAAATTGACGATATATTTAACGTCGAATTTTATCAATAAACGACGTTAATCAATTTTTTTATTTTTTTAAATTAATTGTGATCCTTTTTTACAACTTTACGAGATTTGAAAAGTAGAAAAACAACAAATTTCAGTTTTTTGTATTTTGTAAAGCATGAACTGTGAACATGTAATATAGTATCAACAACAAACAACAATGACACACAACAAACAAGTCCAATCAAACAACAAACAAGTTCAATCAAACAACAACAACAAACAAGTTCACCCAAACAATAACAACAAACAAGTTCAACAAAAAATAAGAAGAATCAAGTTCAACAAATAAGTTATTCAAAATGAAAACAAAAACGAAAACGAAAACTAACCTTGGTTCATCGAAATAAAGTGTTGCCACACGTGAGAGAGAAAGCAGAATGCGCCTATGAAGGACAACAACACGAAAATAATCGGTCAAAACAAACAAATATCTTACCTAAAGTAGTAAATTAACATGCATTTGTATCAAATGAAAGAAATATTATATGTGATTGTCGTCAAACTTCGTTCGAGAAAAGTTTGAGCAGAGAAGAGGGTCTCGCGCGCTAAGATAAACTGAATGAATTTTCAATCTCCGGCTCAAATTTTTATTGAATTCACTAATTTTGACGTCTAACAGTTGGGACATTCGACGTTTTATATCCTTTTACGTCGAACTACAATTCTAAACGACGTTTAATAATTGTATTTATTTACAAAAATGCCATCGGTCATTTTTAACGTTGGCTATTTAGTGGTTCGACGTTGAACGCGTGATGTTATACGTTATTTTTGCACTAGTGTTAATCCTCTTCTTTTGTCTTGTTTTCTAAATAATTGTGTTTTGGACTACATTGATATAAATTCGTTACTAATCCCCTTATTTTGTAGCTAAAAATGTGCTTGGAAGAATCTCCAACAATGTAAAGAACTGAACCAACCACAGAAGCAAGCGAATCTATAGAAAAAGAGAAAAAGAAGAAGTCCAGCAGAGTCAGGCTGAGGGCCCCTGGTAAGGGGCGTTGAGCGCCACCTGCACCAACTACATAAAAGCTTATTTCTGGTGTGCTCGCGCTGAGCGCCCCTTAGTAGGGGCGTTGAGCGCCATCAGCCTCACAATCTCGCCTGGGCGCCCCCTATAGGGGCTCTAAGCGGTGACGACGCTGATGTGGCAAATTTGGTCTTATTTAACCCTAAAATGCAAAGGGTTTTGGGTTTTTGGTTCTTTGGAGGCACGATTTCACTCAGAGGAGAGCTTGGAGGATGTTAGGGTTTGTGGGAACACTCCCTCTTCCTCTTTGGGTTTTTCTTCTTCTTCCATGGCCATTTTGTAAGCTTAAAGGCTCTCCATGGAAATGGAAAGCCAAACACATCTTGTTGGGGTTAGTTGTAGCCTTTGAATCTTGTGTATTTGTTGAATGGTTTGATTATATATATGTCTTTTTCTATCAATTGCTAGTATTCTTGTTTGCATTCTTAAAGCTTGCATGTAATGGGGACGTTCATGACTTGATTTTGGGGTTTCACGGGTTATGGAGACGTAAGATGGAACCTAGTACTGAAACAAGAGTCCTTGTGGTTCATTAATTCTAGGGATGTAAGATGATTCACATGTTGTCTTTGATCCTAGTTCTTAATGCGGGTTTTGCTTGTTAATTAATCAAGGGATTGATAGTTAATAGGTAAAAGTTAGGCTCTTTCACCTAATGGATTAGGGCTAGAGTAATTTTGTGAATTGACTTTATTAATTTGATGGAGAGGAGATGAAATTGTGTATGCACAAGAGTGAATTGGTGAAACCTAACCTTAACAATGTCATTTTGTATCATTTCTAGTCTATTCCATTCTTAAGTGTTTTCAAACACCAAAGTCCAAACTTGTATAGTTGAAATTTTATCTTCTTTGCACTTGTCTTCCAATTAAAATGTTGTTCTTGAGTCTATATGAGTTGTTAATAATGCAATTAACTAGTGTTACACGAGTCTCTTGGAAAACGATACTTGGTCTTCCATTTTATATTACTTGAACGATTCGGTACACTTGCCAAAGTCTTTAACACTAACCAAAGACATTTTTATTAATTTTTTCATATCTCTTCAATGGATGAAACTTGTTTTTAGTGTTCAAGTGTGAGTAGAGCCTCAAAACTGAGATTTGGGTAGTCCATAGTGGAGGACAGACCTAATGTTGGTGTGATGACCAAGTTAGGTGAAGTCCTGAAACAAGTGTAGGTGATTCTGTCACTTGTAATTGATTACAAGAATCCTGTAAACGATTACACGAAAAAAAATCTGGTTTTGTACAAAATCTTGTTCAGCAGGACCTAGGTGTGGGAACATCACTAATCAAAGATATTTTTCTTAATTTTTTCATATCTCTACAATGGATGAGACTTGTTTTTAGTGTTCAAGTGTGAGAAGAGCCTCAAAACCGAGGTTTGGGCAGTCCATGGTGGAGGACAAACCTAATGTTGGTGTTATGACCAACTTAGGTGAAGTCCTGAAACAAGTGTAGGCCATTATATCACTTGAAATCGATTACAAGAACCCTGTAAACGATTACACGAGAAAAAAAATCTGATTTTGTACAAAAATTACAAATTAGTAGTCTTTGGAAAACTTTTTGAGTCTATTTTCTAATAGAAAAAGAATCACATCATTTGGAGGTATGTGGGAAAATTATGATTAAAATAGTCAGCAAAGGTCAAAGCCCATATATTTTTTGAATGAAGGTAGGTGAAGTCTATGACCAGTTTTGCCCAAGTTATGCCTTGGTAATCGATTACAGGGTCCTTGTAATCAATTACTAGGGCCTAATTGCTGGTTTGTACAAAAAGTAATACACGACTTGCTAGTTGGAGAAACTTGACTCCCCAAGGTCATTTTTTGTGTGTTTTTGGATATTTTGGGTGTGTTTTTACGTGATTTATTCCATATTTTTAGATGGATGATTGATTTTATTTATCGATACTGCCAAAAACTCCTTTTCTCACTTAACAAAGTCCAAACCTTGGAGAAAGGAGACATCTTTTCTCATTGATGGAGACAGCGAGAGAGGTAGAGACGTTGTTGGAGCAACATTGGTTAATGTCACTTTCGATGTTCCAATGGATGAGAAAACAAGAGCAAATAGTGAGAAGGAGACAACGCAAAAATGCGAAAACAAAATGAGACAAGAGAGAGATGAAGAAGACAACCAACAAAGAAGAGAGATTTTGGTGGACGTCACAGTGGTCGGTGAGAACGACGGGCAACCAAGAGACAACCGTGAAAGAGACTTGAGATAGAAAAAGATTTCAAGTTGTTGAGAGGAAGAAGATGAACCACTTTTCGAAATGATATTTCAGAACCCGTGAAACAAAATTCGTTCCCAAAATACCCTCTGCACATGATTTCATTTCTGAAAATATAATTTGAAATGTACCAATCAAATGCCGCCAAATAGCTTTGTTAAAAAATTGGCAAAAATGAGTTGTTAAAAAAACGTTTTCCAAGAAAAATGTGTAAGTACCGAAAAATTTAACACTTGTGAAACGTGAACAATTTCATATAAAAGATCAAAATATTATTTAAAAGGTTTAATGTCTCAATAGGTCCCTATTTTTGTTCAGAATTTGAAATAGGTCCCTTTATTTTTTGGCGTCTCAATTGGGTCCTTATTTTTGTTAATTTGATGCAAATAAATCCTTTCCGTCAATTTCATCAAACGACGTTAATGAATGTGTGACGTGGCCTAAGGACAGTATTGACACGTGTAAGGTCACGTCACACATTCATTAACGTCGTTTGATGAAATTGACGGAAAGGATTTATTTGCATCAAATTAACAAAAATAAGGACCCAATTGAGACGCCAAAAAATAAAGGGACCTATTTCAAATTCTGAACAAAAATAGGAATCTATTGAGACATTAAACCTATTTAAAACCTTAAATTTTTATGAGTGAATTTAATTCTATATTATTTACCTTATTTTAATTTATTAAATTTCTTAACAAAATAAATGTTTTTGGTTCACGTAGTTTTAATAATTCAATAAGCTCTTTATATTTTCATAAATATAATTTGGATTTCAAACCTTACGAAAAATGTATGCTCTCTCCTTTTTCACACTTGATCGGTTTTAAAAGTTACACAACCCAAACTATTGTAAGACTTGAGGAAAAAATTTACGAAAGAAAATATAAAAAGTTGAACACAGGATAATATAAATGTATATGAATTTTAAATGTTGGGTATCAGAATAATAATATAAATACTTACAACTAAATAAAAGATAAAAATAAAAGCAACAAAACAAATAATAAATAAAGAATGTAATTTTATTAAAGAAAGAAAAATGTTTAAAGAAAAAACAATGAGAATCTCTCTCTTGAAAATAGAAAAAACAAATACAAAGAGAACATTAAATGATGTTTCTCTCATGTTTGTTAAGGTCTTTGCTTCCTTTGAATTTTTCACCTTATTTATTTTGCTCTTTTTCCTGGATTATTCTTAAAAAATAACTCTAGTAACATGCTCAAAGTTTAGGTGTCCATAGATATATTGTAACTTTTTACATTGATCATACCACTAGTACAAAAACAACGTATAACGCCACACGTTTAACGTCCAATCACTGAATATTTAACGTTAAAAATGACTGGTGACATTTTTGTAAATAAATGTAATTATTAGACGTCGTTTAGAATTGTAAAATGTCGAAGCCCCATACAATTCAACGTGTTTTATGATTGTAATTATTTAAACTAGTGCACCATTCTTTTTCTTCTTTTTTTAAACCATCAATAGTACGTTGAATTTTATAGGGACTTCTACGTAATATTTGTCAGCTAGAAATCAAAGAGTTACCCATTTTTAATTCTTTTTTCTTTTTTCTTTTAAACCACTGATAGTACGTCGAATTCTAAAGGGGCTTCAACCTATTATTTTTCAGCCAGAAGTCAAAGAGTTACCCATTTTTAATTCTTTTTTCTTTTTTCTTTTAAACCACTGATAGTACGTCGAATTCTAAAGGGGCTTCAACCTATTATTTTTCAGCCAAAAGCCGAAGAGTTACCCCTTTTTAATTCTTTTTTATTTTTTCTTTTAAACAACAAATAATACGTCGAATACCGTAGGGGCTTCGACGTATTATTTGTCAGCCATAAGCCAAAAAGTAACCCCTTTTTAATTCTTTTTTCTTTTTTCTTTTAAACCAAATATAATACGTTGAATTTTGTAAGGGCTTCGACATACAATTTTTCAGCCAGAAGCCAAAGAGTTACCCCTTTATTCTTTTTTCTTTTAAACCACCAATAATACGTCGAATTTTGTAGGGGCTTTGACGTATTATTTGTCAGTCAGAAGCCAAAAAAGTAACCCCTTTTTAATTCTTTTTTCTTTTTCCTTTTAAACAAAATATAATACGTTGAATTTTGTAAGGGCTTCGACATACAATTTTTCAGCCAGAAGCCAAAGAATTATCCCTTTTTAATTCTTTTTTCTTTTAAACCACTAATAATATGTCGAATTCTATAGGGGCTTCGACGTATTATTTGTCAGCCAAAAGTTTCCCCTTTTTAATTCTTTTTTCCTTTTTCTTTTAAACCATCAATAGAACGTCTAATTTGCACGGGGCTTAGACATGATGGGCATTAGAGTGGTTGGTTGCATTAATTGAGTGTTGTTATCAAAATCCTAAGAGATCTATTACAAAATTATATTTGAACGTTGAATGCCCCAGTGTTAGACGTCAAAAGGTTAGTGAGTTCAATAAAAATTTAAGCGAAAGATTGAAAATTCATTCACTTTATCTTAGCGCGCGAGACCCTCTTCTCTTCTCAAACTTTTCTCAAACGATGTTTGACAACTATCACATGTAATCTTTCTCTCATTTGATACAAACTTTTTCCTGATGCACTTTAACTCTACAACACTATATTCATTAACACAATACTATTATAATGAGAATAATAGCAGAATATAATTACACAAACCAATGATTTTGATATCAAAGTGGAGTATCAAAATAATAACACAAGTACTCACAATTAAAATAAAAGAGTAAAACAGATAATAGACAAAAAAAAACGTAATTTTATTAAAGAAAGAAAAATTTACATATCATTATCTCTAGTTTCAAAAAGAAAACAATGATAACATTTCTCTTAAAAATATGAAAAACAAATACAAGATGAACGGATAAACTAACTTTCTCTCTTACACTTTGTTCACTTTAATGAATTTGGGGGAGAGTGGTAGAATGAATTTGGAAGGATTTGAAGGTAAATTTTTTGTTATTTATTTGAGTGGATTTGAAAGTAAATCTTTTTAATCTGTCATATCAATCAAATCCTACACTAATTTTCACCAACTTTACTTTCAAATTCACTCTCACTTACTCCAAATCCCCTCAAATAAACAATAAAAAATTTACTTTCAAATCCTCTTAAATTCATTCAATCACTCTCCCACAAATCCATTCAAGTGATTAAAGCCTTAATTATTCTACCAGCATAAAGCAAAACGAAAGAAAAGAAAAATACTTTCCAATGATTTCTCTGAGAAAATACTTATAACATGAAAATCATGCTGATGAAAAACCATGCACGCAAAGAATTTGCAAATTTGCAACAGATGAACAATCTAGGATTTAAGCTTACCGAAGACAAAAAGACACGTTTATCATTGTTTTGAGTGAGTCGTCAAAGGATTCTGCATACAAATAACATGACACAGACCAATATTTGACACCCGAGAGCTGCACCGTAGAACCGTAGTCACCCTAACAAATTTGAGCCTCGCATGCATCTTTTATTTAGTTTCATCAATTTAATTACAAATTTCAATTTCAACTTGAATGATTTAAACAATTAAATTTAATATTGCAACTTATATATATATATATATATATATATATATATATATATATATATATATATATAAATCTTAATATAGACTAAGAAA
>NW_025904454.1:47522-57545 GCF_018835915.1 Vigna umbellata
TATATATATATATATATATATATATAAATCTTAACATCGACTAAGGAAAATATATGTCGAGTACTTTAAGGGAACACCGAAAACATTTAACACTTGTGAAACGTGAACAATGTCATATAAAATATTAAAATATTATTTAAAACCTTAAATTAATAAATTTATGAATGAATTTAATTCTATAGTATTTACGTTATTTCAATTTATTAAATTTCTTAACAAAATAAATGTTTTCGGTTCAACTACTTTTAATAATTCAATAAGTTCTTTATATTTTCATAAATATAATTTGGATTTCAAACCTTACGAAAAATGTATGCTCTCTCCTTTTTCACACTTGATCGGTTTTAATAGTTATACAACCCAAACTACTGTAAGACTTGAGGATAAAATTTACGAAAGAAAATATAAAAAGTTGAACACAGGATAATATAAATGTATATGAATTAAATGTTGGGTATCAGAATAATAATATAAATACTTACAACTAAATAAAAGATAAAAATAAAAGCAACAAAACAAATAATAAATAAAGAATGTGTTTCGGTTGAATTGGTCCGAGGGTCGGTTGTCCTTCCTTGCTCTGCTCTCTTTTGATCTCCAATCCTCTCCGAGAACGCGATCCACTACAATGGGTTGTTAACCTGCAGAAGACACTCCTACGCACAAGTCAGATATGTTTAATAAAAAAGTATATATTTTATTAGGATAGAAAAATGTGATTGTACCTCGACATCAGTTGTCTACTTATAAGGCTTGTGATAGCCACGTCCATTGATTAACCATTAGTGCAATATATTTTAGGTAATCAAACCCAAATCAATTCCGATCGGTATACTTCATATAGTATATAAGCCCCAAGTCCGAGCAAGCTCTTTATTAAAAGAGGTGCATAGGGATTATTATGAGCTTTAAAAGAGGTTGCTCATGTTATATTTAGGGAGCCTATCTTCAATGCTTTAAGTTTTCATTGCTCTATGTATCGAGCGACGAACTCTAGGAGTTCTCTTTGGATCTGTTCCTTAGACTCAACAAAAATGATAAGAGTTCTCTTTGAAACTTTTCCTCTGCAAGAGATTTTCACTCCAAAAAATATGCTTTTAAATAAAGTAAATGCTTCAATATTTATTTTTATAATGAAAAGACATTGAAACTTGACAAAGTTGAACATGTTCAGTAGTTGACTGATAAGTAGTTGACTGATAAGAGTCCTGTTTCGAACTTCATGCGTTGAGCGGAGATTTCTGAAGCCATTTCTCTAACTTTCCCCCGAGCGGCTTGCGGCAGGAGTCATTTTTCTGACTTCCTGCATTGAGCGGGGATTTCTGAAGCCATTTTTTTGACTTCCCCCCGAGCGGTCCTGAGGCAGGAGTCATTTTTCTGACTTCCCCCAAGCGGACATTATAACCTGACCAAGTTGAGGTCTGAACCTTCCTGCACATAATGTTTTATAATTTAAAATTAAGAGTCGTTAGAACCTGACAAGGTTGAACGCAGCTCTGAACCATCATGTGCATAATATTTTATAATTTAAAATTAAGAGTCGATAGAACCTAACAAGGTTGAACGCAACTCTAAACTATCCTGTGCATATGCATAATATTTTATAATTTAAAATTAAGAGTTGGTAGAACCTGACAAGGTTGAGCGCATCTCTGAACCATCCTGTGCATAATATTTTATAATTTTAATAATTTAAAATTAATAATTTAAAATTAAGAGTGGTTAGAACCTCACAAGGTTGAACGCAACTCTAAACTATCCTGTGCATAATATTTTATAATTTAAAATTAAGAGGAGTCGTTATAACCTGACAAGGTTGAACGCAGTTCTAAACCATCCTGTGGATAATATTTTATAATTTAAAATTAAGAGTTGGTAGAACCTGACAAGGTTGAACGCAACTCTGTACCTTCCTATGCAGGATATTTTTACTCAAAAATATGAGTTAAACAACTATATTATAATTTGTAAATTATAATGAAAACTAGAACCTGTGAAGGTTGAATGTAGGGCTGAACGTTCCTGAAAGTTCTTAAAACAAAAGACATGCCTTTAGGAATTATTACGGAATCTTTTACTCTTCTTGCAAAACCTGGTGTTGATATGAAGTAGCGATGTCGAGACCGAGCCTCGTCTAGTTCTTCGTGGCTTCATGGGGATTCCGCTCAGCCCCACGGTGGGCGCCAAAATGTTTCGGTTGAATTGGTCTGAGGGTTGGTCGTCCTTCTTTGCTCTGCTCTCTTTTGATCTTCAATCCTCTCCGAGAACGCAATCAACTACAATGGGTTGCTGACCTGCAGAAGACACTCCCCCGCTCAACATCAGATATGTTTCATAAAGAGATCTATATTTTATTAGGATAGAAAAATGTGATTGTACCTCCACATCAGTTGTCTACTTATAAGGATTGTGGTAGCCACGTCCATTGATTAACCATTAGTGCAATATATTTTAGGTAATCAAACCTAATAATTAATCATTAATGTCGTATATTTGTAGAGCGTAAGGCAATCTAACCTATTAGTACATGCTTAATAACAATCAATTCCGAGAGTATTAAAGAAAAATGTTTAAAGAAAAAACAATGAGAATCTCTCTCTTGAAAATAGAAAAAACAAATAAAAAGAGAACATTAAATGATGTTTCTCTCATGTTTGTTAAAGTCTTTGCTTCCTTTGAATTTTTCACCTTATCTATTGTACTTTTGTTTGTATAATTCTTCAAAAATAACTCTAACAACATATTCAAACTGTGGATGTCAATAGATGTTGTAATTTTTATGTTGATGATGAGTTAATCATACGAATCAAGTGATTTGTCGTTGAAAGTTGGACAAATAACATATTTAGATTGCTGATGTGGTTCATCGTTGATGTGGTTCATCACTGATGTGGACTCACTCATTTGAAGAATACAAAGTTTTATTTTAAAGAAGAATATTCTTATGTAACTTTTCACTTTTCACTATGAATAATATTATCTACTAGAGATACTAAGCTTTTCCTAGACATGTATTTTCACACTACCACACTATATACACTAACACAATACTATTTTAATGATAATAACAATAAAATATAATCACACGAACGAGTGATTATGATACCACTGTTGCATATCATAATAACACAAAATGTAATTTTATTGAAGAAAGAAAAATTACATACCATTATGTCTAGTCTAAAAAAGGACAATGATAACTTTTTTTCTTGAAAATTAGAAAACAAATATAAAGACAATTTTAAAGGAAAAACTATCTTTCTCTCTTAATTATTCTCTCAAACACTAAAGCAAAAGGAAAAGAAAAGGAAAATACTTTGGAATAATTCCTTGAAAACACACATGTAACATGAAAAGTAAACCAAAGATAAGTTATGTGGGATTTCTTTTCTAACATTAAATACATATTTTTGGTAAAGATAAACCTTATATAAAACTTTGTTTCGATGCATTATCCTTCATAAATTACTCTAATACTAAATATAATTTTTGAAATTCGTTCACATTGTTTGTTTGAAACAAATATTAAAAGAAACTTTAAATAAATTAATTTTAATATATTTTAATACATTTTAATATATTTAAAAACAACATATTTTTGTTCTTGATAATTAAGAAAACTTGAACTATCATTCAAGGATCTCACAAGACACGATGATACTTTCTTTTTTTTCCATTTCACTTTTAATAGAAGAGTATCACTTGAATGCTCTGATTTGTGTGAACTGATAAACGTATAGTAAATTTAATTTTAATCTCTCTTGTCGGGTTGTTTGTGGGATAGATATAACTTGTTGCTATTAATAAAACATTAGCTATGTGCAAACTCCACCATACATAACACGTTATTTTTCACAAAGTTGATCCAATAAGCTTTCACCATGTTTTATTATCCCGAACCAAACATCTACCTAACACTCAAAGCAAAATGAAGATATATGGCAAATAGAGGTTGGAATGCCATATGCATATATCACAATGATTGAGACAGAACATAGAACAAGGACGGTGTGCCCTTCAGTAGCAACCACATCGTTTTATGAACACAAAGGTGGACGGTGCTGTTCTAACCAAAACATTACTTTTTTTCTCCGTTGTTTATTCATCGTAATACTGTTCATATTTGTCTTTCAACATTAATTTTTCATCTTTTCAATCAGAAAATTTAAAAACAAAGTTCTACATCAATCAGATAAAACAAGTGACATATATGAATTTATATATACATAAAATACTCTTCTAACAAAAAGCTTTTCGAAATTAATAAATCCGTAAAAACTTGATAAAAAACGAACAATATCTTACAAGATATATGAGTAAGTTCAACTTCCTTACAAATATTTACTTTTTCCCATAGGGAAGTCTACCAGCTACGAACAATTATATCACCTCTCTACAACTAATTATCACGATGAACAAACAAGAGGTTGTAATGATTTGGACGGAAAAATTGTTTATACCTATGAAATGGTGAATTTAATTTAAATGGATATAATTGTTAAGCATAAGCTTCCAAGCATTCATTTTCCTGTTTCTCTTGCCCCAGATTTTAGAAAAGTAAATGGAGGATTACATGCATGATATGATAGTGACAACGTTGAAAGAGTCTACTTAATACTGACACGGTTTTTTGTTTTAGTCACACACAACTTTTCTCCTTTTCCTCGTTGAATGTATAACTAATTCACGCTTGAAACATAGACACACCGAGTTGACGTTTATTTATTATTTTTAATTTATATACCTTCTCAATGTAAATGTATTTCTTCCTTCATAATCATGATTTATACAACATCTTGTGAAAAATATTTACAAACCTGACGATGATATAATTAGAATCGAACGAAAGAATAGTTCATATAATTAGAATCGGACGAAAGAATAGTTAAGAATGAACGATCGGTCACATAAGTCTAAATCTATGAAATTCAAATAAACAATACAAGGGCGAGCGATCAGACGTGAATAGAGATTAAACAAACGTTCTTAAACATCACCAAAGAACTGCTGCAAATCAAGATTAAGAATAAGTGTTACTTAATAAATAATGAGTTAGGATTGGACCGTAATTTTTTACTAATCCTAGACTCATCTCAAAAACTATAAATATAGATCAAAGGTAAGAGATAAATGATTAACATTTATTACGAACTTAAAATTTTACTCTAATACCGATCAGAGTGCCTTTAACAGTATCCCGGATGGTTCGAAACAAGATTTTGACTAAAGCGCACAGGATTACCTAACCTAACTTGGAAAAAAGTGTGAAAACGTATTTTGTGGAGATCCTACCGTGGAAACACTCATGTTATTAACTCACTTATATAATTTTACTTTACAATTTTAACAAATTTTATTCTGATTATAAAATCATTTTAAAATTAAAATAGATAGCTATCTCTCTTTCTAGGTACTTTTTATTTGTATACACTCTAATTGCATATTTGGTTTTGAAAGAAATAAAATCAGATGAAAAAAAAGGAAAATTGCGTAAAAATGTCTTAAAAGAGACTGTATATAGAGAGTCTGTCAGTGCAGAAAGAAACCTCAAGAACGCATTATGAATTATTGTGGTCTTTTCTGTCAACGAGCCCACGTAGAAAAAGATATGGTAGCATTTTCTTATAAAATTAACTTTAATGGTTTTTTTTTGCCTTTTATGTTTTTATTTACTTTTTTATGATTTTGTACAAGTGGAAATTACAACTTTTTAAAAAAAGTAAGTATACATTGACTATAATAATATGAATAATAATTATAATATTATAATAATAAAATGAATATTATTAATAATATTTATTATTTCTTATAAAATAATATAATAATACTAGTAATTATAACTATATTATTATAATAAATTTTAAATAGTAAACAAAAATCACTTGAATAATATTATGATTATTTGTTATGTTACATGTTTGTAAAAAACTATAATAGGTAAATCAAGAGAGAGAAAAAATAAATGAAAAAATATAGAGTAAAAAAGACAATATTTTAGAAAAATGAAAAGAAAATCATAATATATATCAAATGTTACAATATAAGTAATTTCTACCGTATTATTCATGTTACACGCAGCATAAATAATATTCTGAAACACACGTTTTTTAATATTTTCAAAAGCTAAATTTAGTTAGATTGACTTTTGGAAAGATAAAATGCTAAACCTAAATATAATACGCTGTTAAAGAGTTTTTCTTATCCAAATATCTATTATTAAGACAATAAATTAATAAATTTTTCATTTTTTATGGTGTTTATTCTCTATTTTTTATTTAACTTGAGACTTAAACTCGTATTTATAGTTTTAATAAATAAATGATAAGATTAGAAAATCTATCTCTCCCAAATGTCTAATTTTCTGGAATCACAATCACACTTTATTTAAGGAGTACAACCACAATTATTATCATATTTTCTGCTATTTTCCAGACCACATTTCTTTTTATTACGTAGTCAAGGTTGTACAATTATAAAGTGAAAGGTCATCCGCTTTTATGTTAAGAGTGGAAATGAAGCTTAGGTCGTACTAATTGGATTGCAGTGTAACAAATATATTATAAAATAATATTTTTTAATTTTATTTTTTTATATAAAAACAATAAAATAAAGAAAAGTGAGACAAATATATTATAAAATCTTAACATATCAAAATGAATACAAACAAGTCACATATTTCATTTTATTGTATTGTATAAATATTTAAATTAATTTTTTAGTGGCTAATCGAAATACTGAGTTTTACGATGATTAATAAATAATAAGGACTAATATATAACTAGAGGTAAATATAAACAAAAATGAAATTACACGAAGGTAAATATAAATAAAAATGTTATTTTAAATATCAATAATTGCAATTCAGGTTAAGAAACTTGAAATTTTGGGAAAGTCATATTAAAGTGTATCGATGGAGGACAATGACTCACATTTACAAGTTCTTAGATTAACATATTATAGTGCTTAGTGGAGGAAAATAAAATTTAGGAAATGGAAACTAATGTGAACATGAAATCTTATAGTATTTTTACACAGGAACTTGGTTTTCTTTAAGCAGCAACAGATTGCAAAAATTAATAATTTAAATAATCATATTTTTTATTAAAACTAATATAAAATATATCATCAAATAATATAATCTAATTAAATATTATTTTTTCTTTTTCAAAGAAAATGATGAGCAATAAATTATAAAAGTAAATAATTTAGTTAATTAAAATTTATATTAAATATTAATCTAAAGTTTGTTATCTTGTTAGTTTAATCTAATTAAATATTAATTTTATTTTTTAAATAAAACTTTATTAACTTTGTTACAAATCAATAAATGTTAATGTTATTAGTCATATAATTTAAAATATAAATTTGTAAAGAATAATGTTTATGAAAAAAAAGTTATATTTGTGGATTTAGCAACCAATCATTTTCGATCGCTAATACGATGGTTAAAATATTACATTTAAAGATCAAATATTTTTAGTGACTAATACAATATTTAATTTGGTTACTTAAATTTTTTATTTAGCAATAAATAACATTAATTACCATATTAAACATCTTTTAGCGACCAAAACTTTTTATAACTAAAGTTTTACATTTAGTGATAAAAAGTTTCGGTCCCTAATCTATATATTATACACATTTTAGTGACAAACCAATTTTTGGTGACTAATATAATATTATTTCGGTGACGAAGACATTACATATAGTTACAAAAAAGTTTTAATCATAGTCGCTATTTTAATAACTAATTTTCAATTACTACTAATTATCGATACTTTTTTTTTTTGTATGTGGTGTATTTAACTTCTTTTGGAGCTCTTTCTATGTAAATAATTTATATGTGTAAATGTTTGATAACCATCCTTCTGTTAAAATTTTTTTTATATTTTATTATAATTTGAAACCTAAAAAATTATAATTTTTTAAGTTTTAAAAGTTTTCGACTTCTTTGTAGTCATATTTCCTCCACCACAACAATCACAGCAATGACTGTACTGCACTATATGGATTTTTTGATATTTTATATTGTTGAATATTTATAAAAACAATTAAATTATTATATATAAGTAAATATAAATTATATTTTATAAATCAATTTTTTAAAATTAAATTAGATATAAAATCTACTTTTAAAATATAATTATAAATTTATTTTAACAAATTTGATAATATTTACTTTTGTTATTCCATTTACTAATAAACCTTTAGACAATTCCAATATTTATAACTCTAACTTTATAAATTATATATATATATATATATATATATATATAAGTTAGTGTTAAAGTCTACAATAGTTGCTGTGACGGAAAGAACTGTACCAGAGATGGATAACTTTTAAACTTTAAGAGGTTCTAATTTTTTTAATAATAACTTAAGAACTAAAAAACAAATATAAATTATAACAATAAATATATTGTGTATGATACTTATTAGTTGCGTACAAACATTTGTGGTACTAGTCAGAGGCAAGAAAATGAGTATAACAAAACTCAAACAATACTAAAAAATTAAAAATGAAAAAAAAAAAAGGTAAAAACCTCCGCAAACTAAATAAAAAACATTAACACTGAGGTATCTGTGAACGAGGTTTTCGAGATAGAAATAGACAAATAAGTAAATAACACACTTAACCAACTAAAATCCTTTCTAAATTTCTTTTAATTGCGTCATCATTACGTTTCTAAATTCAATCTCGAATCTACAAAATCAATTCTCTTCATAGCAAACTTCATCTTTTTTTTCGTAAGCATCAAATTTGAAATCAAGTAATCGAAATAAAAGGGTTAGGATTTCTAATTTGAGAAAAGGTTGAAGATGATGAACCTAATTTCGTTTTAATGAATTCTAATTTTATAATACTCATTTCAAGTTTCAAAAACCTTTTTTATTTTATTTTTTAATTATACATATTTCACTTAACATGTTATATATCTGTCATGTGTTAATTAATAATTTCACCTCACAGTGATCATTCTCAATTTAATAACAAAAATCTAATTATTATGATTTTTCATTTTTAAAGATTCAATTGAGAAAAAAATTAATAAGAAAAAAAAGACCTATTTAAAAAAAAGTGAACATAAAGACTGTCAGAATAATTAAACCAAATATTAATGATATTTGAACCTTCTCTAATGAAACAAGTTATTAGTAAATATTATGAGTTTATATACCATGTATACTAACAAAAAAAATTTATTGCTAAAACTGATATTGATATGTATTGCGAGCAAGTTAAATGTTAGTATAATATGTATATTATATTGCAAACTTAAAATCATAATTTTAATTTTTTGTTATTAAACAGAAGACTGTCAAAATAAACAATCTTAACACTAACAATTTCTAATATTCTAATAAATGATCATTTTTAAAGTTAAACAAAATAGTTTTTATTTAATTCATTCACTAGTACAATAAGGAGAAACGACAGCGGTTATTTTTGGCTATAGGCAGCGGTTTCTGAACCGAGGCATATACAGGCGAGGTAAAAAGTCAGACACTTTTGGTCTCGGTTGTTAACCGAGGCATATAGTGGCACTCTACGGCCTCGGTTCAGCACCAACCGAAGCATATGCGTTGAACGTTTTTTTAATTTATTTTTTTCGTAGCACATTAGGCCTCGGTTCTTCGTAACCGAGGCATAAAGTTCCACTTTACTGCCTCGGTTCTGGCCCCAACCGAGGCAGTAGATCTATTTTTTGTTTTTTTTTTCTCCTCCGCTACACATTCTGCCTCGGGTTTGACCATAACCGAGGCAGTAAGTACGTTTTTTTTTTTAAAGTGGGGTCTGTTTCTGCAACATTCCCAATCACAGAAACAGACCTGCATATCAATTTATAACCAGAACAGTCCAAAATATTACAGAAACGTATATTTTAAATGAAATTCATATTAAAACATAAAATATATTGAATGGAATCATAAATCAAATTCTTAGAAGCATAAATCAATCCAAAATGTAATCATAAATCAAGTTTCAAGCATAAATCAATGCAATGTACATGTTCAATTTAT